>JBAMJV010003608.1:0-85270 GCA_037951105.1 Echinarachnius parma | reverse complement strand
TACGACATGAATAACTCGAATTCCCAACTGTATGCGTTTCTATAATTACCCTCTCAACTTCAGTTTACCATTAAAGGGGTAGTACAGTTTTGGTAAGGCTGAACTTTAGTAACCAAACCTGGACAGTAACATTACAAACTAATAGTTATAACTCTACCATGCTCGAAAGGTATACAAAATTACACACGACTAAGTAAAAAGCCTGTTATCATTAAAAAAGAGCCATTAAAACACAAGAGGGCGCTTTCCAGAAAGTCATTGGTTTCAACCATTTTTCATACAAAATTATGCATGTGATGTTTTATTGAAATAATGATTAATAGAGAGATTATCAACAACTATTTAAAAAACGCTTTTGAAAATTTTTGAAAAAGTGCACGCATTTTTAAATTTTTTTGAAAAAATCATCTAATTATTTGGGCCCCAAATAATTATAAGATCAGATATATTTATTGATATTTCAGCCGTTTCTGGGTCGATTTTGACCAAATAAAGTTTATTCTGCCATTAAAATAGCATGTTCTCTCAAATTCGACACTCAGTTTTTCATTACCTCACAAAAAAATTGTGATGTGCAGCGCCCTCTCTACCAAAACTAAACTACCCCTTTAAATATCATTTTGATTTCTCTTTGACATGTAATAACGGATAATAACCTTTACCTCTAAATTGTCAATAATTGAAAATGTAGTTCATTTTTAATAAAAAAAAAAAATGAAGATCATGTCTCAATCATCATCATGATGCATAGCAGTACGTGGAAAGTGCACAACTAATTCATACAAACTTCTATAAGCGCTTTCATTATTAGCGAATGTAATATCACCCGTGGTCCTTTATGTACTGTTCAGACCCACATAATTATCGCGTGCACCTTCTCAACGCCCCGAAGAGCATTAACTAGCCACGGGTTGGTTACAGTATATAGCTGCGACATGCTAATTTTCTCCAGAAAATGTACTCCTGAGTCACGTGAGTATAGAGACCTGGGGAGTTTCACGAAAATTCTAAGTTGAACTTAACTCTAAGTTGGACCTGACAATCATGGAAAGCCATTTGTAGCCTTGGAATAAAACATATTCAATAGCATACAAACAAATACAAGTATTTGATGCATCCAACAAAAATATATATCAATAACTTCAAGGCTCCTGGATAATAAAAATATGACCGATTTCAATCAAAATGTATGCCTTTTAAAATAACTGTCCCATCATTAATAATTTACAAAGAAACTAACGGCGTTCCATAATAGCTTGGTCCAACTTAGAGTTAAGTTCAACTTAGAATCTTTGTGTACCACTCCCATGGTACTATAGTATGACATCGATCGGTATTGAACTCGGGCCTCATGATTGGAAGTCAAGCGCTCAACCTATATCGTGCCACAACACGGCATTCAGAATCACGACATTTGCTCCTCCTTGCTTCATTCCTTCCCTACCCTTATTATATACCTATTTAAAGTACCGTGATGGATCTAGCGTTTGGTTTTCAAGTATAGTCTATACCTCTCCACGTCTCTTCCAGGAAATTTATCAGATCATGCTGACTATGATTATACTATGCACGGAGGGTGCAATATTACATGTTCTCAACTAAAAAAGAATGATGCTTAATGTTTTAAAGGGAAAGTATAGTTTGGGTTTAGAGGGCGCTTCAAAAAATAATTTATTTGTGAGGTGATGAAAAACTATAAGTGTAATATTGTAAAGGGCACATGATTTTAAATTCAAAATTCAAAAACTTTTGATGGATCAAAATCGGTTCATAAACAGCTGAAATACCCATACATATAACCGATATTAATCAATGATGGGCCCCAACATTTATTCGATGATCTAAGAAATCATTTATAATGCCTACACATTGGAAATATGATATAAAAGTGGTTTTTAAGTTGTTTTGATGACCTCTCCATTGAATCATTATTTTTAACCGAACAACACATTGATTTGTGTTAATAAGAAGTGGTGTCGATAGATGACACCCTCTTCTGTTTAATGGCTGCTTTTTGAATGAAAACAGCCCTCTAACCTAGCCATTTATATGTTTTTTCTACCATTTTAGAATCGTTTGAATTATAACTGGTAGTTTTAATGATATCGTACAAGTTTTAGTTACTAAAATTCAGTTTGAAAATGAAAAATGCACTATATCCCTTTAACCTCGAAAGAGAGAGAGATGGGGGCAAAATGGTCGGAAAGTGCATGTCAGGACGGATAGATTGTAGGTAAGGGGAGGGGGGGGGGGGCAATGATAAATTATTTTGTCTTATTCAATCAATCAAAACTACATGATAACTAGAAGCATACTTCCTAGAAAGAATAAAAAACACGAATTATATACCGACATATAGGGGATACAAGAATGGAACATGAAACGTAAGCAGTATATGAATTCATAATTGTCATAAAAAGTGGATAAAATTAACCTGTACAGTTTGCTGACATTCACTGCATTCTTGTTATCATAACAATATCTTATATTATATTGTATAATTTCAACTTCGTATGTTTGCCTTTATTGTAATTGTTTTCATTTTTCCTGCAAATTACTTCATGAAGATAATTAAAATGAAATCAGCTACGCTTAAATCGGCTTTGCTTATTCATGTAACTATTGGCCTTTAATATAAACATGCCAAATAATATGGAAACATTCATAGTTATACGTCGAAAGGAAAACAAACTTTTACGATCCATCCCGAAAGAGAAATACCTATATTTATTTCTGTTACTTTGTATTCTGTGCTCACTGCTCGGGAGAAACACCTTGTAACCGAAAGGAAACGAGGAACGAATCTGGCGAGTTGGGGCGGAAACAGCGTGATGCTAGAGATAATCCAGCCGATGCGTCCGGCCAAATCCACGATGACAACTCGCTCGAGTGTGGACAGATAGATGCCTGCGATTCAAAAATACGAATTTCTGCTCAGAAAATAATCACTATAGAAATTAACATTTCATACTACTAGTATCTTATGAAAGTGTGAAATGTACCTTCTCGTTGTGTCTGTGTTGAAGAACTCAGGGAGCATAATACAGTTATCATCAGTGGCGTAGCTACTGGGGGAGAATGTTATTGCGTATTGATGAACCAGTGGCGTTGATGAGGTTAGCGCAGATGGGGATAGGGGGCAAGAATGCCATGAAGTGTGGGGTCTGGAGGGGGGGGGGGGGAGGGGGTGGCAGCCTAGAAATAACTAAATACATTTAATTATGTTATGTATTTATTCCTTTTTTTTACAAGATGGATAACGGGGCAAGAACTTGGCTATATATACCGTAAACGTCCAACCTAAGTTGGTAATATTACATGTACCATCATTATTGAAAATAAATGTCTCATTATAGCTAATGCAGTTTGTATACTCTGTACTAAAACACGGGGGGGGGGGGGGGAGGGGAGGAAATTATACAAGTAAACAATAAATGAACTATTCTATACATTATTTTCAATATACTTCATTTATGTAACAATCTTTCGTTACGATGCAAAATTACTTTCACTGACAAGATGGAAGCCTAGAGATGGTTTTGCATAACTTTTTGTTTAACGGAGTGACAAACTGTGCACATAATTATTCTGTGTGAACGAACTTGTTGTTCAAATTTCGTATTTTTGAAATTTGTATTTTAATTCGTTTCCTCAAAGCCTGAGCGAAGCCGGAATAAAGGGGTTTGAGAGCTGGAGATGTTGGATTTCGACTCTAAATCCTCGGTGACACATCTAATTTCACCTTTTTCGAACGAAAGAAAGAAACCCGAACGAGGCAACTATAATCTTTTCTCAGTTTCTTCCTCGTTCTAGTCAATTAAGAAAAAGAGTAGAGTGGATGATTATCTTAATTTCTTGGTGTTATGTGATTCTCATCCTTTCTTTGAACAGTCAACGATAAAGCGCGTCTTTCATCCAGCAATTAACGAAATGAATCAGTATTGTTAGTATTTACCATTCTCTTATCATGCTTATTGGGACATGAGTGTTAAAAAAAAGCCCCAGTATGCTCAATTCTTGAACACGAAAAAAGTAAGAACAAAATATGCATCATACGAACTGGCACGAGTGCCACACAATTATTATCAGATATCTTATCTTGTTTATGTTCGGTATTTAGGGGCGTTTTTATATATTTGTGTCTGTGTGTTAATTATTGTTACCTTGTACATGTAATTTCGTGAACTTTGAGATTATATTTTAAGCCATGTAAACGCGTTTTACGTTACTAGAATTATAAAAAAAATGACTTGCTGTTCTGTCCGTCGGCAAACAGTATCGCCCCTAAGGGGTGATAGTGAACACCTCTTAGGCGCGATAGGGGTAATAGACAACACCCCATAGGGGGTAATACCAAACACTTCATCTTCTTCAACAACAAAATCACATTATGACTTTGGTCCCGCGAGGGACCTGTTATTGTTTAAACCCTCTGCGTCTTTCAATCCTCGTAATCTCTAAGAAAAGCGGTTTGCAGAATCTCCAGACTGCGTGATAACAATGCAGCTTCCTTCACAGTCACATCGCGCAAAAATAGGCAACAGTCAACAATACTAACAGCCGAGTAGAGTTGAAACACCGAGAATGGACTCAAAACTTTCCCCAAAGACAAGAACAGAACTTATTATAATCTGTACGCACGAAATGATCTTTGGCTAAAAGCTGCCGGGGTGAATGACCTGAGTGAACAAGTTTTTTTTCTCTCTTAAATCTCGTTCATTTCTTTTCTTCTTTCAAAACACATGACTCCAGGTCCGGCGTGTTGCCATGAAATGCCCCCTCACGAACCTATCAGCTATATAGGAGGGGGGAAATCGGGAGGGCGGGTATCCGTCTCTGGGGCCGGAAAGCACATAATAATTTAAGAAGTTAGACGCAAAAAAAAAAAGAAGGAAAAAATGGTGGGGAGAATTATTATGAAGAAAGAAACAAAAACAAAAGGGGAACAGTTAGAGAGAGAGACAGAGACAGAGGACTAAAACGCAAGGATTGGCGAGTGGAAATCCCCCTCATGAAACGCGGCGGAACCGCAAAACGATGGTGATGATGATGCCGATGACGGGCGGTGACGAAGTGAAAACTTGAAGAGCAGATCGCAAACTTGTAACTTCTGTATTACTATAAATAAATACATTATTTTCTTTAAACAAATGAATATGATTGGGAAAAGTAACATGGATACATTAAAAATATTGTAGGCCACTCCGACTCTGTAAAAGTTAGTCACGTTTCAACGAGGATATAAGATTTAAGAAGAAAGAGAAAAAAAGGTCGTACTAATTATGATATGATTATGATTATAGTTATTATGTTTCCCCAGTCGCAGTTATGACGTCATCAATTTGATGAATGAATATATCGAATTTCATGACTTGTGCGTGTGCGTGTATAGGGTCAGTGAGGTTAGACTATCCATATACCCCCGTGCCACGGAAATGTTAAATACTCAATTGCTTGATGCCCTGGAGTAACCTCTGAGAGCGAAACGCGATATCTTCATACACACTAATGCCTCACATTTCCTTTTCCCAAACCCCTCACTCTTTTGTAAACAATTACACTCACTATATTATATTTAATAAAAACAAAGAAAATAAAAAAAAACAAGTCGCATTATTGTCCTTAAAAAATATGGAAATATTAAGGTTTACATAAATTATATATAGCTTCCATTGTTATTTTGGTCATAATAAATCATCCAACTTATGAAATTTGATATCGTTTTAATTAATTGGTGCCTCGTATTCCTCTTCTCATTTCCCGCTCTGTCAGCATTTTAAGGCAACACTTACAACAAAACCAACAACACAAACAAACGTGGTAATTGTCCTCAACGTATAATACGCACTTTTTTTTTAAATTTTGCGTTGTTATTGTTTATTGGTTTTAAAAACTCGATATTATGATTAATTATTAATGCTTCGTGTTCCCCTCATCAGAACGTCAGAATCGTTTGCAATAATAACGACAAAATTAATAGCAAAATTAACCCAATTGTTGCGCTAAAATATATATACATGTATTGCATACATCTAACTTGAAACATATAGTATTGACATTAACGTATTTAAATTAAATTGGTCGCACAACAAAGATCACCACAACTTTAAATTGTTGAAACAAACTAAGGGACTAATAATTTACATTTTCCTTTAATATCACGTTCCAATATCTCAGTAATTTTTGCTGATATAATAAAGTTATACTATTATTTCAAGTTTTGGAATTTAGTTAAATGGTTAATTAAGTACCACCAACATCTAGAAACTTAAAAATATCGAATAAAAGCTATTGAACTCCAAATGTATAGATCACATTCAAACAGGCGACACACATTTTGACGAAACTACCCCTTCGCATGATTCGCACCACAGGTAATGCGCCCCATGTCCCAAGATCTCAATAATTATGCTGATTACAAAATGATACACGGTGATTATTTGAGAAATATGTGTCACGTGTCGTGGGCGATTGCGTTAAAGGGTATATACCTCTATATCACAGGTTTATATGTAAATATCTTCTATGCCTCAGGTTCTGGGAGTCAGAGACAAATTAATTATGATCCAATTTTCGATCCTGATATTGATCTCATACGCGACATGTGCCGGTAATTTTCAACACATTATTAGATTCGCTACCGCGCGCACAACCCACCCACCCCTAATGTATGTAACACCTTTTTGGACCAACTTAATCGCAATCATGTTTTCCCTTTTCCTATTTTGATTTAACACGTGAGTAACTTTGTTAGATCTTTCTATCTTTCGATCTTCAAATTGTTGTGATCAATTATTTTCAGAATTTCAGAATACAAATGCACAGGAGCGCCTTTCGATTGTAGAAAACATCTATGGGCAATAATATGTGATACAATCTTACCTCGATCTTTAAAGGGATAGTTGAGTTTTGGTATAGAGGGCGCTACACAAAATAATTTTGTGTGAGATAATGAAAAACTGAGTGTCGAATTTGGTAGAGCATACAATTTTAATGACAGAATAAACTTTATTTGATCAAAATCGGTTCAGAAATGGCTGAAATATCCATAAACATAACAATTTGTAATAATTGTGGGGCCCCACAATTAATCGATAATTTTGAACCAGCCGTTAAATTGTTTTTTTAATGCTTCCTCTTTACAAAAATTTACAAAAGAGGTTTTTAAAAAGTTGTTGATTATCTCTCTATCTAATCACTTTTTCAACAAAACATCACATGCACAATATTTCATTTTAAATGGCTGAAACCAATGAGTTTGAAGTGAGCGCCGTTTTGAGTTTTAAGTACGGCTCTATTTGAATGATAACAGGCTTTTTACTTAGTCATTTGTAATTTTTCATTCATTTCGAGCATTGTGGAGTTATAACTATTAGTTTGTAATGAATTGTGCAGGTTTTGGTTACTAAAATTCAGTTTGACCAAAACTGTACTCTCTTTACCAAAACTCAACTATCCCTTTAACTCTTTTTCACTCGGTCAACAGTGTACTTGATTAATTTTGTTATGAAACAATGACACATCATTTTAGAAGGATCTTACATTGATATTGGAATATGATTGAAGTCTCAAAAATCTTTGTCTGTACAAAAAAACGTATTAAGTTCATGGATCACGTAAAACTATGTTCTTGAACGAATAAAACACCTTGATTAGCATATTGTGCTATATTGTTATAATACGCTTTTGTCGATTCTTATATTGTATTATTAAATTGCAAGATTAATATTAAACTGATTATTACTGACAATAAATCAATGTCATTTCATTTTATTTACAATGAGAAGCAGCTATGTTTAAAATTATTATTGGGGCCGGGGAGGGGGAGGGGGGGGGGGGGGGGGGGGGAGCGGGATCCGGGCACTTTTATTTCTCATCTATATTTTTTAGCAAACTATAATTATCACGTTTTCAACTTTGCAAGTATCAATTCCAACATAAATGGTAATAATTACAGTACATGTATATATTCTAGGTCATTTTCTTTGTTTGATTCACCCAATTAGTTTGACTTTTATGTCTTCCTCGTCAGGTTTCCAGAGTTTCGTGTCCAAATAATTGTTGAAGTGTTTGGCCTGAAAACAATAAATTCGAGATTATTGCTTTTCCCCGAACACTTGACTCATTCCAAACCATCAGGAAACAGAAGCCTGCACGTCCGACATACGTGGCTACACATCCCAAACTTCAGTCGTAAAATATGATATCTTCATTTTAAACATTATGTTTTTAACTTCTTTAAAGGGATCTATAGTAACATTGTCCAAATCTACAGGACTTCATTATAATTATAGTGGTTCTCTCATACCTTGTTGTATTTGTATTACCAATAGAAGCATAGAAAAGGTTTTGGTTTTTCGAATTTCCCTTTCGTTAGAAAGATATTTACGATTTAAGCGTTAACTATCCACTGGATAGACATAACTGTGTACAAAGTCAGTGCAATGAGTTAGTTAATATCACTTCGCATTTTCCCTCATTACTTGGCCAAACAACATCCATTTGACGTGAATTTATCACACAATACTCAAGGGGACAGATCAGATCACAAAACTACACATTATACCAACCATTTATCACTTTTTGCACATGCCAACAAAGTTACTAGATTCTTTTAAAGGGATCCAATACAAAATACGTGGCTACACGTCCAACACTTCAGTCGTAACAAAATATAATATCTTCAATTCAAACATGTTTCTAACTTATTTAAAGGGATCCAATACGAAATACGTGGCTACACGTCTCCTAAAGTTCAGTCGTAAAATATAATATCTTCATTTTTAAAGCCAAGATCCCATTCTTAGCGTAATCATTTTATTTTGTTTAAATCTAGTGACTTTGTTGACAAGTGTAAAAAGTGATGCTTGGTTAATAAAATGTGTATTGAGGTGATCTGATATGTCCAGAAAATAATGTGTGAACATTTCAAGTTGATTGGATGATATTTGGCGAGAAATGAGCGAAAATGCAAAGTGATATTCACTTACTCATTGCACTTACTTTTTTGTACACGGCTGAAAAGGTCCCATAGATAATTTCATATCCGAACACTTCAATCGTAAATATCTTTTGAACGAAATGGAAATTTGAAAAACCGAAACCTCTCCCATGCTTTTATTGTTAATACGAATAAAACAAGGTATACGAGGGAACCGCTAGAATTCCAACTGGATTTTCAGGATTTGGACAATGATACTAAAGTCCCGAGCGGTCACACGACCATAGACCGGGAAACTTTGAAGTGTATTATCTTCGCAAACAATTCACATCTTTATTTCTCCTTTCCTTATCTTGTCTATCTATATCTCCGACAAATCGGAGATGGTTCTGATTATCACATCGCGAATCCTGTTTCTAATACATTTCATCACTATCTCCATGTTCTACCGTATCGTATCGGCTTATTATAATCGAGACAATTATATCGACTCGACTCTAACCATTGCCGTAAAAAAAAGTAACGTCGAACATAATATTCGTGACTAAGTTTTGAACTTGATTGATTCAAAATGAAGAATCCGTCGAGTGTGAAGTGTGATACTTTTTTTGTTATTGATTCACAATGGAGAATCCGAAACTTGTCAACTAAGTCAACCGTGCAATCCCGCTGGATTAGATTAATCAAAGCCTGGCGGTGATGGGACGAGCAATCAAAAGGCATTGTTAACATCGTGGAAATATTATACTTCTACATGTATAATATGATGAAAGTGTCACATGTGTTTTTGTGGTACGACCAAAGTGCTTTACATTGTAATGGGGGCATCTCGTGGGGTGGACGAGGGTCTCTGATAATCACCCTGGTAATGGTAGCAACGTGTCAATGTGTTATAATTATCGTTGACACATACGTTGATTATTATCTGTTACAAATCTCCTTGAGAATTGGAGAACATTTCTCTGGGCATACATTTCAAGTTCACGAGAGATTACTGGCATTAATTCCCGGGCAGTAATTAGTTAGTATACAACGCTCTGAACCATCTACAGGAAAGGGAGAAAATGTACGTGATAACAGACGAACATGGAGAGAAGGTGCCAGACAATAGAGTATAATAAGACTTAACGACTTAAAGGGATCTAGTAACTTTGTTGACAAGTGAAAAATGTGATGAAAGGTTTATACAAATGTGTATTGTAGTGATCTGATTATGTCCACTAAGTAATGTGTTGAACATTTCACGTTAAATGGATATTATAATGGCCGAGTTACGAGCGAAATGCAAAGATATATTCGCTAAATAATTGCACTGACTTTGTACATTAACAACTATCCAGTAGATAATTTTAAATCTGAACACTTCAATCATACATATCTTTATAACGGAAGAGAAATTTGGAAAAACCAAAAGCTGCTCAATGCTTCTATTGGTAATATACGAATATAAAGAGGTATGTGAGAACCACTAGAGTTCAAAGTAAGTTTTTTTTAAAGGATGTTGACAATGTCTAACTAGATCCCTTTAAGAATTAACAATGGACAAGATCGTAACAATGTGCAATAAGTGATGATTGAAAAGATGAAACAATGATGATTATAATACACGTGGATAATACACAGGCTATAATTCATCGTATGGAGACGATTCGTGTTAAAGGTAGTGTTGAGTATTGGTATTTCCCGTGCCCCCCGATATTTTGTTGTGAGATAATGAAAAACTGACTGTCAAATTCGAAAGAACATACAATTTTAATGACAGAATAAACTTTATTTGATCAAAATCGGTTCAGAAACGGCTGAAATATCCATAAATATATATTTTTTCAAAATGTTCTTCACCGGCAACCACCGGGCGATTTTTAGACTTTTTAGAAAAATTTCAAAAAATGCTCGAAAACTACTTTAAAAAAAAATCAGAATAGGTTTTTAAAAAGTCGTTGATGATATCTCTATTAAATCTTTATTTTAACAAACATTAAATGCACAATTTTGTATGAAAAAAGGATAAAACCAATTATTTTTTTTAAATAGCGCCCTCTTGAGTTGTAACGGCTCTTTTTGAATGATAACAGGGGTTTTATTAATAGTCGTTTGTAATTGTGTATACTTTTCGAGCATGGTGAAGTTATAACTATTACTTTGTACCGTAAGGGTGCAGGTTTTGGTTACTAAAGTTAAGTTTGACCAATACTCAACTATCCCTTTAATGAGAACTACAAAAGGAAGAACAATACTGATTAAAAAAAAAAAAATTTGCTAAAGGAAACGGTGGAGGAGGGAGAAGATGAGAACGAGGAGGAAGAGAGACTGGAGGAAATGAGGGGAGAGGGGGAGACGAGAGGGAAGGAGGGAAGAGGAGGGGGGGTGGCGGGAGGAGAATGAGAAAGAGGAGGAAATGGAGGGAAGGAGGGGGGTAGAAGGAATAGGAGGAGGAAGAAGATGAGAATGAGGAGGAGAGGAGAGGAGAGGAGGAGGAGAGACGGGAAGGAAGGAGGGGAGAGGGGGAGACGAGAGGGAAGGAGGGAAGAGGGGGGGAGGAGGGACGGGGGGAAAATAAGAAAAGGGAAAATTGAGGGGAGGAGGGGGAGGGGTAGAAGGAATAGGAGGAGGAAGATGAGTTGAAGGGAAGGGGGGGGGGGGGGTAGGCGGAAGAGGAAGAGGAGATGAATGAAGGGGTAAAGGAAGTGAGGGCAGGAAGGGGAGGAGGAGGAGGTGGAGGAGGTGGATGAGGAGGAGGTTGAGGAGGAAAAGGAGTGGGAGAAGTGTAGTGAAAGGAGAAGAATGAATATTCAAGTGTTATTTGGGTTAAAGAAAATTATGTTTGTGTGCTGACGAAAGGGGGCGTACGTCTGCTTCCGGTATCTGCATTTTACAGACGACTAAAAGACTACTACTTTGTCGATATACAGTGTCCATGCATGTCTTTGGTAGAATGGACTTCTCAGTATGCATAAGTTTGTGTTACTGAAGTATATATCATTTTTTATATATCACTGGAAAGCTGAGATTTTGGAGAATAAAAAACAAAACAAACACAGGCTACCAGAACATATGAAAACAGTCACTTTACTAGCGTTTTGAGATATATCATCTTATTCCGATAAGAAAATTAAAAACATAAGAACAACGATGTCACTAGCTACATTGGTGTAGCTGCGGGGGGGGGGGGGGGGGGGGGCGCTTGTGGGGCAAGTACCCCCACAATAAAGGGGGCGGTAACAAAACAGGCAAAGCGTGCCATTATCCCTTATCAAGACGCCTATTTGTCTCTGGACTCGGGGCATACATCATGTGCATGAATTATTTTTACCTTTCAAACATATTTTGTTTTATTATCATATTTCTTTTTCGTTTTGATCATAGATTTTACCTGAACGATTTCGTTTTTAGCTTCATACTTTGACGTCTATAGTCTGTGGTCGACATGTCCCCATTCTGGCAATCACGAGGGATTACCCGTTCACACATTTGGCATACCTGTCTTACCTATACCAGGTAAGCGACTATCATGACGTCACGGACAAAGTTCGGGGCACAAGGGCTTAAGTCCTTACTGACGTTTAATTGTTTTTAGAACATTTGAAACGTAATTGTTCTTCTATTAAATACCGTCAAGTGTTAAAAGTTGCAGATACTCACAAATTGGAATAAATTTGTTCATCTAGCTCAAATTAAGATTCATAATTTTTAGTTGATGTTTGTTTTTACAAGTTAAAAAATAAACCATTCCATTTCTTTAACAAACAAAAATGAGTCTTCAGCCAAATATCTTTGGAAGTTGACGGGTAAATTCAACAATTATTAACGAATAATTCATTTATAATGTAGAAAGTGCGTTCAGAGAGGACTTGAATTGAAGTATCTTGTCATATCATAAAATATTTAATATGTGTTGGCAAAACCTGGCGTGCAAATTCGTCACATAACTCCATTCCCATGTCGAGAGTAGGCCAATTGTCATATCTCGAAAATGATCTACATACTTTCTTGCACTCACATCCTAAATATTGTCTTGCCATCACCGTCTCATGTTTATGACTAATGAACGGCGGACATGCAACTGTTCAATATAATATACAGCACAGCACATACAATTTTTTGAGGTAAAGAGTTTTCGTTCGTCATAATATGCATCATTTTCTTTACTCCGTTCTTTACTTAGTTCCCAGTTCTTTACTTAGCTCTTAGTTCTTAACTTAGTTCTTTAATAGGAAGATGATGACTCTAAATTTAGAGGTGATTAACGGTGCAAACATGTGATCATCATTTCTGGGATGTGCTTTTTTATTGTTGTTTTTATTGTTTATATTTAGAAACGACTAGAAAATTGCGTTGGTGAGATAATATATCCCGATCAATATTTTGCCGGGCGCTTACTCATAACTAAGAATATTTTGTTTGAGGAGGTTGTTCTTGGAGATAATTATTGGCAATTCCTCCTTCAAGTTCTTGGCTCTAGGAGAAGGAATCACACAAGATGAAGCTGATAGCAGCCGATGGATCCGCCTGGCTAATTCTTAAAGGGACTTTGTAACATTGTCCAAATCCTCAAAACTTTCTTGGAACTCTAGCGGTTCTCTCATACCTTGTCATATTCATATTAACAATAAAAGCACGGGACAGGTTTGGGTTTTTCAAATTTCCATTTCGTTCAAAAGATATTGACGATCGTAGTGTTCAGATGTTAAACTGTCTACGGGATAATTTGAGCTGTGTACAAAGTAAGTGCAATGAGTTAGTGAATATCACTTTGCCTTTTTGCTCATTTCTCGGCCAAAAAAACATCCAATTAACGTAAAATGTTCACACATTACTGTGTGGACATATCAGATCACACCAATACACATTATATTAATCACTCATCACTTTTTGCACTTGTCAACAAAGTTACTAGTCAGAACCCTTTAAGCGAAGCTAAACAAGTCTGAGTCTACACACTAACACTATGATCACAGGTCATTGTTTTCCATCAAATAAAATATGAAACATTTAAAATACTTAAGTAATTTTCCATTTGTGTTTGGATGATCTAAAAGGTTAAACAATATGGTTTAGCTGGTTTTATCTCCGAAAGTAGATTAATTATGTTACCCGTAATCAAGGTAATCGAGCAGCCGTTCTCATTATTATTAATAATCGATATAGCAATTAAGTAGATATATTTTCAAGAAAAACATGTATTTTTCGATTAATTTGATTGTGGTTCATTAATGGTTGTGCTGTATTTTAGATGTTGCTTTCTGACTAAATATATATATATATATACTTACAAGTCGTATATAAGAGGATTGTCTTTATATTCGTATGTACATGATGTAAGGATTTTATCAGCAGTTGACTAAGCATGTGGTCATTGGCTCTTTTGATTGCTTATTTAGTCATTAATGTTTATTTGTTTTTCATTTCATTTGCTGTATGTCAGTTGTCTGTTTTGTCAATAATTGTATAATATTGGTTAATCGATACGAAAATTCGTTGATTAATGTGTTATTAGTTTCAAACAATTCAAAACATGTGTATCTACCACTAGGTGAATTTATTTTAAAAATCTAACCAGTTAGGAATCTGTATATATGATTGTTTTAATTGCATAATCACTTAATTCGAATTTGTCTAATCACAGTCTCTGAATGTTTAAGTATATTGATTAATTTATCCAATGGGACTGCCCCCTTATGTCCATAATTGATTTTTACTTAATGTACAAGTCTATTTCAGGAGAAGGGGGGGGGGGGGGGGGGGAGGTGGGAGGGGTAACAGAGCAATGACATGTGTTCGACAACCACTGGCATTTTTTTTTTACAAGTCAACGAACTGGCGGTGCTATTATTTTTGAAAATTTGAGATGAGTTGGAGATAACAAAAATGACTGCATCTTAAGAAAACTGTTTCTAAAATTGGCGCGCATGGGATCGTGTGAGATAACGATATAAACATGCTCGTTATTATATATCTATTATTGTCCCCTTCAGGGGGCTGGTGGAAAGAGGTAGACTAAATAGAAATTGAAATAATGCATTCTGCTAACCTCGTCACCAGTCTGGTCGATATTTATTTATATTATTTTATATTTATTTCTATTAAGAACAATCTTGATGCACCTTAATACATATTGCATTGGGTAATTCCCCTTTCACCTGTTATATGTTACTTTATGAACATATTTTGACAAAATACTACTTACATTTGTTTCGTTTGATATGTTTACACTACAGGTCCTAAATATTTATTTTAGAAAAGCAATATGAAATAATGATAATAAGAACATGACAATGGAAAGAATCAATTATTAAACAAACACCCATTTATAATAAAATGATCGCAAATGAAATTTTTCAATGATTGAAGTGACCAAAGTTTTGACACAAACTGAGCAATGTTGATGAAGAAGAAGAAAAGAAAAAAGAACAAAATATGGAAAGAAAATAACTCTCGGTATTTCCTGGAACGTAGGCCATCAAATCACTCGTTGCCCAAGATTGTACAGACTGTTCGTTTACTGATGATGATCGCGGGTGAATTAGTAATCTATTGATTTTCCTGGGCAGAAGTGTTGACCAAGGGAAATTATAGATCGCGCGACGCGTAAGTTTGATACGGTTTATTATTTTGAAAATCACACCGTCGTGCAGACAGGCCACGCATTCCAGCTTTGTCACGTCCTGTTCAGATTCGGGAGAAACATTAAATTAAGTGAAAAGAACGAAATAGAACAGAATATTTTTGTTTGCTTGGTTAGGAGTAGACTGTCCGGAACAATGGCATATACTTCAATGTCGTTGACCTCCCGAGGCCCAAAAATATTTGGAGAGCAAAATTTAAATGATAAATCGAAAATATTGTTTGATACTGTCTTGCAAGATTCATTTTCAACACTATCACACAATGGCAAATGGCTTCTATGACTTGATAATGATTATCAAACTTAAAGGGATAGTTGAGTTCTGGTAAGGAGAGTACAGTTTTGGTGAAACTGAATTTTAGTAACCAAAACCTGCATCATTACATTACAAACTAATAGTTATAACTAGAAAGGAACACAAAATTACAAATGACGTAGTAAAGATCATGTTATCATTAAAAAAAGAGCCGTTAAAACGTAAGAGGGCGCTCTCTAAACACTCATCGGTTTCAACCAGTTTGAATAAAATATTATGCATGTGATGTTTTGTTTTAATAGTGATTAGATAGAGAAATAACCAACAACTATTTAAATACCTATTTTGTAACTTTTTGAAAAGAGGAAGCATTTTTTTGAATTTTTAACGGCTGGTTCAAAATTCTCTAATAAACCTGGGGCCCCAGCTTTATTACAAATTGTTATATTTATGGATATTTCAGCCGTCTCTGAACCGATTTTGATCAAACAAAAATGATTTTATTATTTAAATATTATGCTCTTTCAAATTTTACACTCAGTTTTTCATTACCTCACCAAAAAAATAAGTAGTCTAGCGCCCTCTCTACCAAAACTCAACTATACCTTTAAACTAAACAAAATGATTTTCCTCTTCTTTCTCCACCTTATCAAGAGCATCATCATCATCATCCCCGTCTCCAGCATCATCATCGTCAACATCGCCATCAACGTCATCACCATCATCATCATCATCATCATCGTCGTCATCGTCGTCATCATCGTCATAGTCGTCATCATCGTCACCATCATCATCATCATCATCATCACCATCATAATCATCATCTTCATCATCATCGTCATCATAATCGTCATCATCGTCATCATTATCATTATCATCATCATCATCATCATCATCACCATCATCACCATCATCATCATCATCATCATCATCGTCGTGAGCATCATCATCATCATCATCACCATCATCAACATCATCACCATCATCATTATCATCATCATCATCATCGTCCCCATAGTCATCATCTTCGTCATCGTCGTCATCATGGACATCATCATCATCATCATATCCCATGTCATCACATCATCATCAACAACAACATCAAATTATATTATTATTGTTCGTATTTTCTATCGTGACAAATTTCGAACTAAATTTATTTGGTTATCATGACTTACATGTATGCTTTGCATTTCACTAAAGCTAAACTTTTGCGAAACTTTTCGTTTACTATAAACTCTCTCAGTTCAAAGCCATGAAAAGATTATTGTATATAGTAGTAACACACGTGTATAAACACGGCGATGGCAGGGTTAAAACGACGTTTCTCCAATAGGCTTTCACAGAAACATCAACTGCAGACAGTGTTAATCACCTTATATGTTTTTAGTAACCTTTACTGGAAGCAATTCCAACTCAAATGTACAATTTATTATTTTATTTTTTAAAAGTACGTTTGTAAAGTATTATTCGACTTGTTTATGAATTATGATTCAATTGCTTTATTATTACTCGATGGGTCCACAATCTACAAGCATTGCTTTTCGTCCCTCCATTTCCAAACATATTATTTATTGTAATATATGATTCAAATTTTCATTTTACATCTGTTTAATTTTACATAATGTAACCTTTTGTTTTGTTTTGTACAATGCTATGTATTTTAATTTTTGTTGGAAATGAAATAAACTAAACTGAAACTGAAACTGAATCCATTTCCAATTGTGTGATTCTTAAATTAAACGTAAGACACGTTCTTTACCATGTTTTACTGGCTCCCGTAGTCAATGGGTTAAACCGCGGGAAATGACCAGACGTATTTTTGTCGCCCACGGGCAATTCCTTCATAAAGTTGTCATCGAGGTTTCCGCCCTTTTTATCGATTTCGGCTGTCTTATTTTTAGCCCCTTTTAGTAAAATAAAAAGTAAAATAAAGGGTATATTATGGTAGCATTATAGGGACACTATGGCCAAATTTTCGCCAAATTTTCGCCAAATTTTCGCCAAATATTTGCCAAATAAAAAAGAAAATGGCGAAAATTTGGCGAATATTTGGCCAGAATTTTGCCAAATTTTGGCCAAATGTGTATAATTTTGCCAAAATTTTGGCCAAAGAGTCCCTATAATGCCCCCATAGTATATCGATATGATGTAGCGGGATTGTCACATACATCTCTCTATACAATTTTACTTTCTATTGTTATTCTAAATTAAGATATAAGAATTCAAAATAACTTTAGTGCAACTTCGCTAGAAGGTGTTCATTTTTTTAATTTTTAAATTTTATTTCAAGCACTTACACGAATTACTGTCTGTTTTAAAACATGAGCAAATCTTGACACATGAATGTCATTTTTTAAACATAATCTGACTAAATCGAAATATTACAGTACAATAATAATTAAAGTTATGATTTTGTTTGTGTGTAATACATACAGTCTACTTACAAAAAGAGCTAAGTTTAAAGAAAGGTGGGAGCGCAGAACGTTGCAATAATAATAAAAACATTTGTTTTACTTGTTGACAGAATTCGAATCCTTAAATGGTTATCAAAAGAAGATGCATAGTGCACGGGTGGCATGCAACAATGTGTAAGAGACAATAAAAAGGTTGTTTACTTGTTGAAAAAAAAATCGATTTCTAAAATGATATCTAAAAGGAGATAAACATATAGAGGGTGGCATGTAAGACATCAACAGAAAATGTGTGTAATTATATACATCCCATCAACGAATTAAAGGTGAGCGGATGTAATAAACTTCTTCAAATCGACGGTCTTAGAACGAACGCAGGAAAAGACTCATCATCAGAAACACTAAAATACCCGACTCATCGTTAAAAAAAAAAAAACACTGAAAGATCTACTGTTAATTACTAAATAAATGAATCCGCATTCATTTAGCAACCGCGAATGGAAATGGAGAAAGGATGATCATTATGAAGCGCGGGAAAAGAATAGTCGTAAAATCGTGTGATGATCTGTTTACTGCCGCGGCACATCAAGGGTAGATACGTGATATCCGACAATTTTATGATCTTCTCTATATAATTCGTGTTTGTCATTAATTTGTTGTTGTGTTCTTCTAAATAAAGAAAAGGTAGTTTGTTTTCTTCGAACGTACTAAACAATCGTGTTCTGATATTCGACCACTTGTGCTTTCGGCTTACTACACCAATATTTGTTTTAAATTTATCATTATATATCATAATCATAATCATGATAAAGCCTTTTGTCTTAGTAACATTGTCCAAATCCTCAAAATCAAATTGTAATTCTAGCGGTTCCTTTATACCTTGTTGTATTCGTATTAACAATAAAATCACGGGACAGGTTTTGGTTTTTCAAATTTCCCTTTCGTTACAAAGATATGTATGATTGAAGTATTCAGATAAGAAAAACTCCGGGCGAGTTTTTCTTCCGTGTACAAAGTGAGCGCAGTGAGTTACTGAACATCACTTTGCATTTTCGCTCATTACTTGGCCATACAATGTCCATTTGACTTGAAATTTTCACACAGTACCCCGTGGACATATGAGATAACAACAATATACATTGCATCAACCATTCATAACTTTTCGCACATGTCAACAAAGTAATACTAGATCCCTTTAATTGTGTTTTCAGTGTGCCATTTTTTTTGTATAATGTGTATGTCTGCCGGTATGTGTGTGTTTGATTTTGTTTGTGCGTGTTTGCGTGTGTATACTCACACAAGCAGTCCTTGATGTGTGCGTGTGTGTGTGTGTGTGTGTGTGTGTGTGTGTGTGTGTGTGTGTGTGTGTGTGTGTGTGTGTGTGCGTGTGTGTGTGTGTGTGTGTGTGTGTGTGTGCGTGTGTGTGTGTGTGCGTGTGTGTGTGTGTGTGTGTGTGTGTGATCACTTGACAAAGTGTTGCAGTGGCACACGAAACGTCGTGATCTTTTAGATTCCTAGTTGACCATACATTGCGAGACAAACGAATATCACTAGCGATATTATTTCCAATACATTTCATGTTTGTAACATGGCAAAAAAAAAAAAAAAGTGTTTGTGTGTGCGTGTGTGTGCGTGTAATTATGTGATGTAAGATTTATGTGATGTAAGATTTGTAATTGTTTATGTATGCAAGGCAATTATTTATACTTTCTTTCATTAGAATTGTAATTTGTTGTATTCTCTGTTTAAGATGTTCACATTGGACATATTTTGTTTACGTATATTCAATTGTAAATGTATTAATTTGGAGGAATAAAAACCACTTTAAAAAAAAAAGAAAAAAAAGTGTGTGTGTGTGTTTGTTCAGTTGCGTTTGGATATTATGTGTGCATGTGTGCAAGGGTATATATGAGTATTGATGGCATTCCCGTAATAATTGTTAGAAAATACAATTTTCTTCAACTCTTGTGACCTAAAGTAACATGCTCGCGTACTGTAGTAAAACTTGACATTTATGACAGTCATGTACTTGCGATGTTAACATGGTTAATGGGATCTAGTAACTTTGTTGACATGTGCAAAAAGTGATGAGTGGTTGATACAGTGTATATTATGTCCACTGGGTGTTGTGTGAAAATATGGCCGAGTAATGAGCAAAAATGCAAAGTGATATTCACTAACGCAATGCACTCACTTTGTAGACAGTTTTCGCGGTCCAGTGGATAATTTAACATCTGAACACTTGAATCGTAAATATCTTTTTAACGAAAGGGAAGTTTGAAAAACCGAAACCTGTCTCATGCTTCTAATGTTAATACGAATACAACTAGGTATGAGGGAACCGTTAGAATTCCAATTGTATTTTGAGGATTTGGACAATGTTACTAAGTCCCTTTAAGGGTCTGCATGCTTTCATATAGACATGACATAGCTGACATGACTTGCCCGAATCTAAAGTTTCATATTTTTGCCCAACAATACCACCTCTCCGAATATAATTATGACGAGTGAATTGATGAATTAGAGGATGAATTATTACCTGGATATCACAATTTCAGAGGGGGGGGGGGGGGGGGGGGGGGCTGCAACCCACTACCACCCCTCCCCCTCCCCCGCCCCGCTTCTGTATTTTATTTTAAATCTGGGGCATGCCGGTAAAGCCTTATAATTTATGCCAGATTCCGTTTTAACATGACTGTTTCGTGTTTAACTTGCATTTCAATAGTACATTTTACAATATTATGAATCAAATAAAAGTGGCCAAAGAACAGATTTAAATGACAATAATCGAGATGTGTCAGCGTCCGGCCGTTTTTAACATATTTCATGTTCAACTTGCAATTCCATAATTGAATTTAGATTTTGTATCAATCAACATTTTTCGATCAATCAAACAAAAGGAGCCACATACCCGATTTAATCGGGATTTCGTGGCTCTGAGGAAGAGCGTCTGGCACTTGATCAGGACCCCGTATAATAGGTTCGAATCCCGTCCAGATCATACCTAGTAACTCCTTGGTCTCTTGTTGGTTAAAGCAATGAGGTATACGTTTTAACACCGCAATTAGCTGCCTTCTAATAAAGTCATATCCCCATAGTCATTGAGGTTAAAAGCGCTCTTAAATGTCAGAAGAATATGTTAAAATTTTACATCACCTCACGTTATTTATATGTATAATATATCTTTTTTGTTTTTGTTTGCGATCATTTTGCTAAATACATTTGCATTTGATTCGAAAGACATGTTTCATTTGTTCTTAGGAAACAAAACGATATGCATGTGTCTATAATAAATCCGTTAAGTTCGATTTGACATGCGCCTTTATAGGCAACAAGTATAATATTATCCCCTGTAATCTCGGAATTATCTACGCCCGACGTGATAAACCAGAAAAGATTCAGAAGATTACATGATTATAGGGCAAAACTTTAAAATCTTCGATCGTGGGATATAATTCTCCAAGTCATCAACTGAATGCTATTCGGTATCGTTCTATCTATACTCCCAAGAAAATTAAACCCCTCTCATTTCTCTTAAAGCTCACCATTTATTCTTTCTTTCTTTCTTTTTCTTTGACTGAGCAGAGAATAATTTGTGATGAAGACATCAACACTTTGACGGGTAAGTAAATTGGGGGAAGCAGGTCATTTTGTCGAGCGGTAGTTGTATATTTTCTAACCCCTTCTCCGTTCCTGATCAGTGGCTCGGTCGCGGCACCATAATGATGTCGTTTACGTGTTCTGTTCGTATCAAAAAGTTTCACCACAAGTTGATATTTCCGCCATCACCAAGACACTTGGAACCTAGGAATGCGATCAAGAAGAATTTAAAGGTTATTACGATATAATTGAAATAAGCAATTCCAACGTTCGTCTATGAATGACTCTTTAGTTTTTTTCAGTTTGGAGAATATACTAATTTCCTCACTTGAAATAACAAATACAACCGCAGGACCTCCGACAAAACCACACAAGTATCCAGTTTCTTGGCGGGGTCTGCCGTGAAATGGTATCCTTCAGAATTATCTCGAATAATTATCAAGATCTACAGTTATATAGCATTTCGCAAAACAACACCTCTGGGTAAAACATAAAAGCATTGGTAAACGTTGAGATTACCATCGACATTTTTGAATGATGTTTGTTACCCGTCATCAACGTTCCGACATCTTTACGAGGTTCGATTTAACGTTCTAATGGGAGGATACTCAGGATAGACGTGCATGTATATAGGAAAACGTCATGGAGATAAATCATGATCATAGTTAGATACAATAAAGATACAACCTATATTAGTATAACATTTAATTTTTAAATAGAAAGTTAACGCTTTTTAAGAGCTCAGCTTGACTTTATACAACGTTACATGCTTAAAATGTCCATTAAAAAAAACTATCAATAATTTCATTCGTTTTTCAACTTAAAGTTAAAAACCACGTGAGTCTTCGACCAGAACAAACAAACGAACAAAAACACAAAACAAACAAACAAACAAACAAACAAACAAACAAACAAACAAACATGTTCGGTTAACATATTATACTCGACATCTATCGATCTATTCAAATCCATAAGACACTTTAATTATAAATGAAAATAAAAACACAAACATATTTTTATAGATATTCATTTTATTGTTTGCGTGACAAGCTAACATCTATTAATCACTCACGGGACGAATTATCACTCATAAAATTGAATCTAATCCATTCTACAATTAGCAATTTCCTTCTTTACCAGGACAATTTGACCGATGATATAAAAAGGCGTGAATAAGTTATATGATGTTATGAATAATGTGTACGCGACAATCTTTAATTCTATACTCGTTCGAAAACACATTTCTCCTCGATAGACAACGAAGAAGAATTTCAAATAATTAATAATATCATATATTTGACTGCTTTTATTTTTAATCTGTCTTTTAAATATTCGAATGATTTCATGATCTGAAGGTTGGATTGATCGTAAACAGGTAAACGCATTTTAATATTCATCATAACACGATCAAAACAAGACATCACGACACACGCTCCAAACGGTGAAACGAAAAGCTATACGATAAATAATAAGATATAGGTCCCGTTGCAGAAAGAGATACAATCGATTGTAAGTTACAATTGATTGTAAGTCAGAAACTTGGCCTGTTTCAACCAATCAGATTCGCGCATTCAGAACACAGTCATGATCTGACTTACAATCGAATGTATTCCTTTCTGCAACGGGGCCCTTTCACCGAATTGGAAGCATACATCGTGAACAATTCGCATATTTATTTGAGAAGGTAAATACAGTCGAAATGATGAGTAATTATTTCATTACAAAACAACATTATAAAGTGAATGTTTAATTCAGATGCAATTAGTACCCTCTCTGTAGTCTAATACTGATTTTCGTTTACAATCAAATCAAAATATGTATAACTAAATTAAAATCTCTATTATAGCAGCCTTATCAAATTGATTTTCGTTATACATGTATTAGTCATACAATACGAAACTATGACTATACACCTTAATTACCGAAAGTAAGGGGGGAAAAAGTTTCAAAGCTTGACTGAGAAATGATATGTCATCACATACAATATTTGCCGTCGGTTCTTAATAAGCCTTGTTTCGATTGCTGCTAACAACTCTCATAAATTATTGAAAATGGGAGAAATTTGTCAGCAAATTGAAACCAGCTTATTGCAGTGATGATTATATATATATACATGTATATATATTGTGCCGATTCTTTCTCTTTCCAATCTCGGCATCTGCATGCTCAGGAGCGCATGTTCTCGATTAGAGTCTTCCCGGTAGCTCGTTGAAGGCTACAAGTAATTTGACAAGTTTGACAAGTTCATTGTCTAGAGTATTGTTTTAGATTTCTCCGCGATTTCAAACGACCCCATATAAACAGAAACAGTTTTTCTTCTCTTCTTCGTGTATATATATTTATAATAGTACTCGGTTACTTTCTTTTGTCCCCCTGGTGAATCCGGCATGGCTGGTCTCTGCGGACGATTGCTCATATCATAAAGTCCGGAGTTTCGACAGTTTTTTTTTCTTTCCTTCCAAAGATATATCTTTATTATCACACCCGCCCAAACCAAACGCAGATTTTCTTCTGACTTTATGAATACATCTGTCATCAGGCGTGAATGTTGTCAGGATCGAAAGTACAAATTGTAACCAATTAGTAACGGAGGGGTCGGGGGAGAGGAACGAACCGCTGTAACAACGCGATAATCAATCAGCTGGCGCGGCGATTTCATCTAGTACTTAAACTTGTGTTCTTGAGTATGTAACACTGTTTACTATTTTATGTTATATAATTATCGTGCTGCATTTTTGTTTTAAAGTTTGTTTTTTAGATTAATCCTTTTGTTTTGAAAGAAAAAAAACATGAAACTATATCTAAAACCGAGCAGAGGGATCGGAAATGCCGTTTTCAGGGGAAACACGAATCGGCAAGTCACTCGGTATCTATAAAGCAAGATTGGCGCTCCCGGCGTTAGCTAACGAATCAATCAAGTTTCACTGTTGGCAACCCCTTATAAGATTGATGCGAAAGGGGGGGGGGGGGGGGGTAGAGGTAGTAGACCCCCCCCCCCCACCCCCCCCCCCCCACACACACACACACGCACACCCCGTAGAAGAACGCTTGAATATATATAACGCGGGGCTCAAATACATGTATATCGATCCAAGTATTAAATAAGTAGCATTCTTAATACCATTTCATCCTTGGCAATCTGGCAATAGTAATTGATATTTACTTCATCACATATTCCAAACTAATTCAAACAAGTACATTCTTATTTTCGGGGGGTAAATTATCGACTCTCACTTCGCGAATTAATTTTTGGAGTCGCCCCGGCTCCCCCCCCCCCCCCCCCCCCCATCCCCCCCCCCCCCCGATCTCTGTTCAGCTCACGGCATATGCCCCTGTCAACGGATTATTACACAATCGAAAGTGATTGATACACATTCGAGATTAATTTCAATCTGTTCTTTCCAACTGGCACGACCCCCCTTTCCTACATGTCCTCCAGCCAGAGTCCCCCGGTGGGGGAACATTCATGTTAGCGTGACAGAATCTGATAACGGGGGAAGAGAATATGTGTGTGTGTGTGTGTGGGGGGGGGGGGGGGGGGGGGCGTGTGGAGTTGGGTATTGGGGAGGGGGTTGAAAATGGGTTCATGTTTGCTGTTTGCCGTACCTTGTCAATAGTTTGTTGTTGCTGTTAAATGTTTATCTTCATTTACATTTGTATTTATGTTTTTATATACATTGTTTTATGAACTATACGTTACCAGGTTACAAACCCTACCACTGCAATGTCTTTATCATTATAGCACGGCTGTATTTTTTTATTTTTTTGTCAGAACAGTCTAGGAGATTTATGTTATCACTGCAGATAAATAGAGTGAAGAACAACAAACTTAATTTTGGAATTGCATGTGCAAACCTCCGGAATACGATACACGTTTAGCAGGCCCGTAGCCAGGTTTTGTCAAGGGGGGTGCGTAATAAAACAATAAAATAAAAAAAACCAAGACCGAATGTGGCCGAGACCGAGACCATTGGTTGAGTCGTGCAAGCAGCTAGGGATGGGGGTGTCCGTCGCCACAAATGTTCAGACCACTGGTTTTGTTGTGTAGTCAGGGGAAAGAGGGGGGGGGGGGGGGGTGGGGGGGGGGGGGGCGTTAACAATCCAACGCACCCGTCGTGGCTATATTTCGGTCCTGTTAAGCCTTTCAAAATGTCTGAACCTTATGTAGTATACAACCTTGAAAAATGAATTCTTACTTACTTTCATGCATTGCAGCTAGTTTATGTAATTTTCGTAAATCTTTAACTAGCCCAGTAATTGTTATATCAATCATAACGATCTTGAAATATAAAATTTGCATTAGGAAATATAGATTTAGACATGATGCCTATTGACTTTTGTAATCACTTAATGTATTAATTGATATATAAAACAACAATATAATTTACTGTCTTTCGTTAGTATTCATGCCTAATTCGTGATATTTATGATTTATTTAATTAATTATTGTATAAATATATCAACGTTTCTTTATATCGTGAGTTCATTAATGTTATTTCCATGTTTGTAAATAGTGTTGTAAATGACGCTGCAATTCAGCTTTTAGCTGCGAATGTGACATTTCTTTTGGAATAAATAACATTATTATAAATACTGATTGTTCCTATACAACGTGACATTATAAAAAAGGGCTAGCCTAAGTCATTACGACGGTATAACGCGTACAATTAACCCTTTCTCTCCCCCATGATTACCAGCAGACTTGCCAACCTTTGAACACGTTTAGCACCTCAATTGCTTGCTCACATGTCTATTAAACGTGAAACAATGTTCAGACCATTCGAAATGGAATTGCTCTGGCACTTTGCATGTGTATAACGTTCTTAATTATAAAATGTCAGATATATTTTTTGTTGAAAATCGAAACATAAAATGTTACCTCTGCAACCAGCTACCGTGACTAAATGTTCAGAACCATCAAACGCGATAATATATCTTTTTACATGTTTATATTCTGAACGTTCTAAATATACAATGTCAGATATATTTTTTCATAGACGGTGCAGAAAATGTTGCCTCTGCACCCAGAACCGTGCCTGACTGACCCAGTTTTCTCTGATGAGGTTACCAATAATGTTTCGATCCCCATGGGCGTATAGGAGCACATTTTCCTCAAGGGGGGCCGAGGTCTTTTGCCCGAATAATAAATATATATTATCGTTCCCGTTTTTCACCTGACAAGCGGATAAAATAAAATAAAAGGTCTTCGCCTCTTTCATGCACGAACATTATATTTTATTTTCCATTTTTGTAATGGTTTAGTCCAAAAATGACACGATTTGCCGAATATGAGAGGTTTTTGCCAGAAAATTACGTTATATTGCCCTATCATGACATGACTTTGCCCGAACGATAACATGAGTTTGCCCAAAAAACATATGACATGATTTTGCCCGAATATGACACGAGTTTGCCCGAATATGACATTCCTTTGCCCGAAAATGACATGGATTTGCCCGAATATGGCCGTTTTCAAAACTGTCGAGTGAGGGGGGGGGGGGGGGGGGGGGCTGCAGTCCCCAGCCCCCCGCCTCCTACGCTATGTGTTTCCCCGATCCGTGACAAAGAAGGTCGCGTGTTTCGTTCGATCATGTCAAAATAACCTCATTGCCATTGTCATATTTGTCGGCATACTTTCGCTAAAATAATCTAATCACTAAGGAGTCTATAGAAGATGCAGAAATATATATATATTTTGACCAAAAACAAAAGGAAAAAATAGGGCCCTTGTCATGTACTGCGAAACTGACTGCGTATCAGACCTGTCCATCAAAGTTACATAGCAAAAGTTTTGCTCGACCTTTCTTGGGGTCTGATTTTGGTCAGTGGCGTAAGAGGGATATAGGGGCCCATGCTGGGGTACGTCGTTGTTGTTGTTGTTGTTGTTGTTGTTGTTGTTGTTGTTGTTGTTGTTATTGCTAATATTTAATTTAATTTCATTTCAGTTCAGTTCAGATCAGTTCAGCTCAGCTCAGCTCGGTTCAATTAAATTAATAACATGTCATCTTGTTATATTGTTGTTGTTGAACATGATTTGGCATTGCTTTCGTGTTTGCAAACAATTCAGGCCATAACAATATCTATTTTTTTAATTTAAAAAATACACATCATACCAAAAACAAATTTATATGTGTGTTTAGTTTAGTAAACCAAAATGGAATAATATGTCTTTTGCGATGAGCCGGCACCACCTCCATGATTATTCAAAACCACTCTCTAAAAGTCTAATGGTACAATCGCGTCAGCCTGGTTAAGAGGTTAGTGACGGACGCATTGTAATAAAGGAAAACATAACCGTTGATAACGTCATATTTTGTATGGTTCACAACTCCCGCATATTATGGTAAATATTGGCCCCTGTTCCCTGTGCTCCCGTATTGGGTTTAATTCAGACTACGCCACTTATTTATTTCAGGATAGAGACTAGCATGACTAGTAGGGTCCCGTTGCAGAAAGAGATACAATCGATTGTAAGTTGCAATTAATCGTAAGTCAGATCACGTGTTCTAGATGCGCAAATCTGATTGGTTGAAAGGCGTACATTTTCTGACTTACGATCAATCGTATCTTACAATCGATTGTATCTCTTTCTGCAACGGGGCCCATGAATAGGAATGGCACTGCATGAGAAGCGCCGATCACACGAGATGGCGTCCTAGCTCATTATTTTAGAACACCGAGGTCCTAAACTGAAAAAATAAAATAAAATAAATTCCACCAATAAGTTCTCTGTGATTGTGTATGTATGTATGTATGTATGTGTGCGTGTGTGCGTGTGTGTGTGTATGTATGTGTGTGTGTGTGTGTGTGTGTGTGTGTGTGTGTGTGTGTGTGTGTGTGTGTGTGTGTGTGTGTGTGTGTGTGTGTGTGTGTGTGTGTGTGTGTGTGCACTTGTAAGGACCGGCAAACGGGGATACACACCGGTTTACACACCTGCAAACGGGGATATGTCGGAAACCGGGGATATCCCCGTTTTTCCGAACAGCCTCTATAGTGCTTTAGGGATCGTCTTAAGGGCTGTACTGTATGTTATTATGATTTTTGAAGGATATCCCTTAATTGCCCATTTTACATCTATGTAACCGATGGTGTGTATGAATGGACTGTTTGTGTATGTGAGTGTGTGTGAATGTGTGTGTGTGTATGCCCATTGGGCATATGTCCATGTTTACACACCGGCAAACCGGGGATAAGTCAAAAAAGCCGAAAAAAGCGGGCATATCCCCGTTTGAAGGTGTTATAAAATTTATCCCCGTTTGAAGACTCCTACAAGTATGTGTGTGTGTGTGTGTGTGTGTGTGTGTGTGTGTGTGTGTGTGTGTGTGTGTGTGTGTGTGTGTGTGTGTGTGTGTGTGTGTGTGTGTGTGTGTGTGTGTGTGTGTGTGTGTGTGTGTGTTTAATTATGTTTAATTTGTCTGCATTACACTTGATTTGTACACTTGAGATGTAAACTTTTATTGTTTAAAATGTTATTCAATTGTAAATGTTATGTTAATTTGGAGAAATAAAAATCACTTTAAAAAGTGTTGTGTGTGTCCGTCTGACTAAGGCCTATAGACTATATGTATATCTCAATTTGTCGTAATTTTTATTTTTATTTTTTTATTTGCTGGTTTATCGATTTATTTATCAGTTTATTTCTCTCTTAATATTATAAAGTCATTAACATTTTCCTGGATGAATCGAAATCTTCACTATCGTATAAAGTCATCAACTACCGTATTTCATTTTATCACATACACAGACAAATGCATGCATTCACACAAACAAATACTCTAAACTCAATATTCATTCACATTATTTTAGTGATTCGCCTCACCACCCTAATATACATCCCCACGCACAAAATCATGCATTCGATATATTACAATTTATACATTTTAGTCTGCTCGATTCGGTTGCAAATTTGCTTTTGTTTTCTCTCTAAAAAAAAGTTGCGTCGTTTCGTAATGAGGTAATTAAAAGTTTCGATTCCCTTTTCCCGCCGGAATTAAAAATTGGAACTTAAAGATTATCAAACAAATCGATTAGAAAAATCGGTCAGTCAGGAAATAGGAGGGGCCGTCATCTCGTCCCCGCATGCCGAGTACTAACCCTTTCAAACAGACTCCACGCTCCTGGTAATGTAAACCCCAATGGTCTTTCTGAAAGCTTGGTATTGAAAGGGTACAACTCCTGACCCTCATCGAGACCCGAATCGTTGGGGGGATACCCCGACATAGTTTTGTCTGTCACCCCTAATTGCCTTGAAGACTGTTTCGCTGAGGGGGGGATTCTTCACGGTCTACAGGGGTGTGTTTCGGTATCGCATCCATCCTCGAAAACTGTTTCTTGATAATCTCTGACATACATACGAATCGATGAGGAGATGGCAAAATACGATAAGTGTGCTGAAATATGTTATGCATCGAAAAGGTGTTTTTGAAAAAAATAAATTGAATTTCACTTGACTGTAGCAAAGTCGATAACTTGAATACATATCTATATATCTACAACATGTCCCAAAATTAATTACAACGGGACTTTCTGCAACGATAGCTTTAAAATAGTAGATCAATCAGAATGATATTTCAGGGTATGAAACTATAACCTATTACCTACATCTTGCAGAAAACCCTATTCGATTTGCTTCAGTGGTCATGGAGAATGAGGACCTTTTGTCAATCATGTCATGTGTCCATTTTCGTTCATAACGCGTGAACACAATGGACAACACGTCTCCTTAATACAAAACCTGGAGGGAAGGGACACTCTGACATGATTGACAAAAGATCCTCATTCTCCATGACCACTGAAGCAAATTGAATAGGGTTTTCTGCAAGATGTAGATAATAAGTTATAGTTTCATACCCTGAAATCTCATTCCGATTGATCTACTATCTTTAAAGTTATCGTTGCAGAAAGTCCCGTTGTAATTAATTTTGGGACATGTTGTATATGCATGCTTAACAGTCTGTAACTAATGCTACAGTCACAAATGGTCCGGGCGCCGTACGATTTTTCTCCCTACGGCGGATTTTCTACGATTTTGGGAAATCGTGTTATAGTACGATGTCTGTGGTATTTTAGAATAGCAGTCACATATTCTCCGGGCCCCGTACGATGACCTTTGTCTTAAAATAAAACATAAAACGCACGGCCCCCGTGAACACAAACTAAGTGCCCGTACGGGTGCCTTACAGTACTCTTACGATGACTCCACGGTACCCGTACGATTTGAGTGGCCAAATTGTCTGTCTCAAAATCGTACGATATTCGAGAAAAAGAAGGCGGCGATGTCCGTGCTGTGCCCGTGCGATGTCCTTGTGGTGCCCGTGCGATGCTCTCTACGCTGTGTTTACGGGCTTACGGCAAGTAAAAAATCGTACGATGCATTTTTTGTTTTAACTCCGCATTAAAAATTTGTTTGACATCGTATGGCGAGGAAAAATGCAACGGCGACCGTACGATAGCCACGGCACCCGTGCGGGCGCCGCAAGATTCCCGCAAGATTTCACCTAATAGTGGCATCGTACGGGCGCCGTAGCCCAAATCGGACCATTTGTGACTGTAGCATAAGTCAGCTTTACGCGTCCATACATTTGGCTATCATGTCAATGCAACACGAGATTCACGAAAATGTAGCCTACCAATAATATGTACGTCTGTGCGTGTGTATATGCGTGAGTGTGTTTGTTTGTTGTGCTTATAATTATGTGCATGTGTTTGCAAACAATTCAGGCCATAACATTATCTTTATTTATATGCACCTTTTTAACCTGCGCAACTATATTGTGCTTTTTCTCAACTCCCCGGGGAGCATACTAGCCACGACCATCCTTATTGGCGCATGATGCTAATTTACACCCGACCAAAGTACACATTTACACTCATGGCCCCGTTGCAGAAAGAGATACAACCGATTGTAAGTTACGATTGATCGTAAGTCAGAAAATTTACGCGTTTCAACCAATCAAATTTGCGCATCTAGAACACGTGATCTGATTTACGATTAATTGCAACTTACAATCGATTGTATCTCTTTCTGCAACGGGGCCCTGGGTGGGGAGCAGCAATGTGACTGAAATGTCTTTTTGAAGGACATAAGTAATATAATGATGAGTATGTGTGTGTGTGTGTGTGTGTGTGTGTGTGTGTGTGTGTGTGTGTGTGTGTGTGTGTGTGCGTGCGTGTGTGTGTGTGTGTGTGTGTGTGTGTGTGTGTGTGTGTGTGTGTGTGTGTGTGTGTGTGTGTGTGTGTGCGTGTGGGTGTGTGTGTGCGTGTGTGCGTGTGTGCGTGTGTGCGTGTGTGTGTGTGTGTGTGTGTGTGTGTGTGTGTGTGTGTGTGTGTGTGTGTGTGTGTGTGTGTCATTTTCTACTGCTGATCACTCTGTTTATGCTGGGAACAATAATTATTTTGGGCGGCGGATTACACGCGCTACTTGGCGCAAGTATTTTCTCATTTCCGCCGCCCGTCATTGCAATTCTTGTCCGGGCCTTGAGTGCACGGTCAACGGTGTCTCTGTCGCTACCACGGTAACCATGGCAACCAGTGTCCTTTATAATAATGAGCAGACAATGTTTAGAGGGCTGGGCGGATCTGATGTGAATGATAGACACATATAATATATACAATAATACAAATTATTTATGTGTCTGAAAGTATTATAATTATTACCATCGCTCTCTTTTAATTCCTGTATATATAAAAGTGATATGTGTGTGTGTACGTGTGTGCGTGTGTGTGTTGTCCGTGTGTGTGTGTGTGTGTGTGTGTGTGTGTATGTGTGTGTGTGTATTTGATATTAAGTTATTATGTGTGAGTGTGTGCTTTTCTTACGTCTGTGTTCATATAAAAGTCCCTGTATCTTTTAGTCCATTTGTCATAATTGTAATACAATCCTTACGTGCAAGTTCATACTTCGAGGTGAGGGGGAGGGGGGAGGGGGGGGGGGGGGGGGGGGGGGCAGTGAAGCTGCACAAAAGGGTGATTGTTCCTAGCGCTTGGACCACGGAATTTTCCAGCTCATAATTACGTCATCATCGAACTGACACGATTTATCCTCGGGACTTAACGGTTTGTTAACAGTTGCCGTTGGGTTGAGTGGGCGTTGTTTGGCTTAAAATACAGCTGCATTAATAATAATTTTGTCTACGTAAATTTGGAAAGGGAAGAACAGAAATATAAAGCAGTGGAGTCTAGGATTAGCTCCCATGTTGGATTATAGACCCACGTTGAAATGTTAAAAAATGTAAGGAAATTAGCATTTTGAGCCTTTGACGCCTAGCTGGTGTATATACGTGATAAAAACTGTCTTGATATGATTATGATATATCTGCTTGGATGATAAATTGTCTACCTTTTGGAAGAGTAGAACAGGATTATATCAAGCAGTTTGTTTAGGATTAGACCAAAGTTGGATCAGGTCATGTTGAAATAGAAATGTAAGGAAATTGGCATTTGAGCCTTTGACGCCTGTACCTGGTTTACGTGATTAAAACTCATTATATTGATATCTATCGTGATATTGTTGCATGATGAATTGTCTATATTTTGGGAGGGCATAGGACAGAAACGAAGCAGTTGGTTTTGGATTAGGCTTATGGAGGATTAAATATATGATACTGAAATAAAATTGTAAGGAAATGATAATTTGAATATTTGACCCCTACCTGGTTTATATGAACGAGAGTCACCTGATTTATACTACTACTGCTACTGCTACTACTACTACTACTACTACTACTACTACTACTACTACTACTACTACTACTACTACTACTACTACTACTACTACTACTACTACTACTACTACTACTACTACTACTACTACTACTACTACTACTACTACTACTACTACTACTACTACTACTACTACTACTACTACTACTACTACTACTACTACTACTACTACTACTACTACTACTACTACTACTACTACTACTACTACTACTACTACTACTACTACTACTACTACTACTACTACTACTACTACTACTACTACTACTACTACTACTACTACTACTACTACTACTACTACTAGTGGACGTGGTGTGGCAAGATCGGTAGAGCGCGCGCTTTCTGATCTCGAGATCCCGAGTTCGAACCCTGCCCACTCCGTTTGTCCTTCAGCAAGACAATTAATCCACATTGCTGCTCTCTACCCAGGAGTATAAATGGGTACTTGGTCGGGTGTTAATTAGCCTTCAGCGCCCGCTGGGCAGCTTGGGCTAGTATGCTCCCCTGGGAGTTGAGATGGTGCACAAGATAATTGTGCGGGTTTGAACTGTACCTGATGACCAAGGGTAATAATGCGCCTCTGAATAGGCAACTAGATAGATGGCGCTATATAAAAGCTATATATTATTATTACTACTACTACTACTACTACTACTACTACTACTACTACTACTACTACTACTACTACTACTACTACTACTACTACTACTACTACTACTACTACTACTACTACTACTACTACTACTACTACTACTACTACTACTACTACTACTACTACTACTACTACTACTACTACTACTACTACTACTACTACTACTACTACTACTACTACTACTACTACTACTACTACTACTACTACTACTACTACTACTACTACTACTACTACTACTACTACTACTACTACTACTACTACTACTACTACTACTACTACTACTACTACTACTACTACTACTACTACTACTACTACTACTACTACTACTACTACTACTACTACTACTACTACTACTACTACTAATAATGGGTGCATGGTAAATTGGGCCCTTTACAAAATCATCCACATTGTGGAAGGGCATTATACAGAAGTCTAACGGTTGTTATTATAGGATTAGGCCCTGGTTGGATTACAATGTGAGGACATACTAATGTTACTGTTATCATTATTATACACTTTACCGATTTTAACTATTATGGCTATGGATTGATCCTTTATGCCCGACTCGACCCGATCCGACTGATTTCAATCAGGCTAGAGTCGGAGCCGATTCATCGTGTTGAATCGGCCCCGACTGGCATCCGACTGTCTCTCGACTGGCAAAATGTGTGTCGCAAGGCACTGAAAACTTAGCCGATCCGAATCAAGTCGGATTGGGTCGAGTCGGCTCTGTCTGCAGAGGGCTTTACACGCACGTTATACATGTACATCAAACAACAAGTAAAGCCCGGCGCAGACATAGCCGACTCGACCCGATCCGACTGGTTTTCAGCCTGATTAACTCAGTATGCGTTACCTCAGGACTCCGGTTTTGCCAGTCAAGGAGGTCATTCGAGGCCGAATTAACATGTTGGATCGTCTCCGACTGAGCGAATCTGACTCTAGCCTGACTAAAAACCAGTCGGATCGGGTCGAGTCGGCTCTGTCTGCGCCGGGCCTTAGAAAACATGAGTTTTATACAAGACATGATATTAATTTATAAACATACATCGGAAATAAATAAAAACACATTTTTAAAAGACTGGACACTATATAAGGAATTTAATAAGGATACATAATTGTTCGGCCAAATCTTCTATTCTTCTATTTTAATTTCACTGTTTATTATAATTGCAAAGTTATTTTGAATACTGATAGGACAATTATTATTTTGTACGAAATTAATTTATAATCGGCTATTTCGTTACACCTATTAGTACCAGTCACTCCGATAGTTTTGCAGGCGGGTTTTAAATTATTTATATTAGAAGATGATTGAGAATTGTTTATAACTCAATTAGAGGAATACTTGCTACCATAAAATAATCAGCATGAATAAACAGAGTAAACGCATACAAACAAAGGTCATGACGGTCACAAATGCCAACAAAATATATTTCCCAACTTTTGAATCAATTATCTCACCAAAGGGAATTATGACGAATTTCGGACAGAATGACCGCCAGCAATGAATGTGCCATTTATAATCTGGGTTAATAGATATCGAAACTGACAGAAAAGAAATGGTAAAATGTGGTAAAAATCGAGAAATCCAGTTTCGAAGTTGAAAATGCTATTGGCAAGGGCGCGTAGAGTTATGTAGCTTTCATAATTATTTTAGCCGCGGGCATGCAGGTTATGGACGCGCAAGCACGGGAGAGACGCCCCGCAAGTTCCCCGGTGACCGACTAGCTCGTATGGGGTTGTCACCGACTATTGCTGGCGGTGGGTATTAGGCCTATAGGCTACATCGGGGATTTATAAAATACACAAGGCCTTTCCTTTCTGCACACAATATTATTGGTTTGGACGTTTGAACAGACAAAACAATTACTCATCCAAGATTAGTAACGTTTTTGGCACGTGATTGCTTCATCAGTTTCTGTGTTTTATTTGTTTTGTTTTACTTTGCAGAAATTGCAGTTGATATAGTCGTTGTTTTCATACGTCATACGAAATTACATACAGATTAGAGCAATAATGATAAACAACGCTTAAATAATGGTTACACATAGTATTATGATCCCCGTTCTGTTAATCCATTTTAATTAATATTCACATATAATTATGTACTTATCTTTCCAAAGCAATACCTCAATATCAATTAACATATACATAATATATGTCAGATCCGTAATTACTTTGTTTTTATATTTTTTTATTAATTTGTCACCATTCCTATCTGTCAAACACGGATTATAAATTAAATGTATTTGTAATAAGCTTATTTGGACCAGTTAAAAAAAAAAAGGAATTATCACAAAGGTAGATGGACTGAGTTTATGACATAAGGTAATAAAAAAAATAAAAATAATAATAATAATAACAATAATAATAATTATCATAATAATAATAATGATAATAATAATAATAATAATAATAATGATAATAATAATAATAATAATAATAATAATAATAATTAAGATATGACATAATAAGGCCACCATAGTCCTACAACAAAATATTGTTTTTGTACAAACCTAATTAGTTAATTCGTTCTGCATTGTATATATACCCCCATTGTATCATGTTGGTTAATGATTAAAACAAAAACTGTCAAAATAATGTAATACAGTGTAATATCAGTCATAGTAACAGTCTGTAATTTCAAAGCATCGAATAGTCATGGGCCCCGTTGCAGAAAGAATACCAGCAATCGATTAAGTTGCAGTTAATTGTAAGTTAGATCACATGACCCAAATGCGCAAATCTGATTGGTTCAAATGTGCATATTTTCTGACTTGCAATTAATTTCAATTTACAATCGATTGCAACTCTTTCTGCAACGGGACCCTGTTAGAGACTATAGCCGGGGGTACCACACCTGCCAATGGATCGTCACATCACTGTCTCACCAAAGTGAGTGTTGAATCTCTGCTTATCTCATATAAATATTCTTATGTCCAATTACTCTACCATCATGTCCATGGCCCACGTTGCAGAAAGAGATGCAATCGATATTTAAGTTGCAATTATTTGTAAGTCAGATCCTGTGACTAAATGCGCTAATCTGATTGGTTGGAACGCACACATTTTCTGACTTACAATTAATTGTAATTTACAATTGATTGCAACTCTGTTCTGCAACGGGGCCCTGTTATGCCTATAGCCGGGGGTACCACACCCTATGAATGGATCGTCACACCACTGTCTCACGAAAGAGAGTGTTGCATCTCTGCTTATCTCATATAAATATTCTTATGTCCAATTACTCTTCCATCATGTCCGGGTCATCGAATGATTGTGTCTCAGATACGATTACTAGGTGGGGAAACTGTCAATAGTCTTGACATGTCTAGCCGGGGGATACCACACCTACAAATAGTTCATCACACCACTGTCACACAAAATTATGATGCTGAACCTCTGCTTATCTTAAATTAATATTCTTATTTCCAATTAGAAAATTACTCTTCCATGTCATCGAGCGATATTCCTCCGATATAGATAACTATATATTATAGGGGTGAAAATGTCAAACTACAGTGAGTGATTTCAAGTTCAGTGTTAGTGTTTAATAAACACTAACACCGGCCTAAACACCGAACTTGAAATCACTCATTGACATGCCCGAACGGGGGTACCACACATAATGTACGAATAAATTTAAGTTCATCATATAACTATCTCTCGAATTCGAGTGTTCAAAACTCTCCTTATCTCAAATTAATATTCTTATTTTTGTCATAAAAATAATGACTCTTTCAGGTCATGTAACGATATTATAATTATTAGAGTATAAATATGAAATAGTTTTGGCATGTTTAAGCAGGGGTACCCACACCTACGAATAGTAAGTAGTTCATCACTTCACTGTGTCACGAAGTCGAGTGTTGAAACCGATCTGCTTATCTCAAATTAATATTCTTATTTTCAATCAGAAAATGACTCTTCCATGTCATCGAAAGCCTCCGATATAATGATTACTTTATAGGGGAGAAAATGCCAGCGATCGCCGGATAATTAATCACATCATGATTAAGGTGTGTTAGTAAAGCCGTCATCAATAATAATTGCGAAAGATGATTATATAAACAGGATCAAAACACCTTGAGTCTACTCCACTCCCTATTAATCGCGTTATAATTCGACAGACCAAATAACTTGATATGATACTGAATGAAAGACTGGAAGAAGAAAAAAAACACGTACCTATGTGTCGCGATTTGATAAGTTTTCTGGGACAGGTTTCGGGTAAAATGCAATTACGGCGATTCTGAGTTCGCATTTTCTTATCAACTGGAAATGTGAAATGACTCTGCATTTCGGCATTTTTTTTTTTTACGATGGTTTTATTGCGATTTAATTCGATGATGTCGTCTATATCGAAGTTGATTTCAGTCTGACAGGACTGAGGAAAGGTGAGTTGGGATTTCTAGATAAGGACGTTTGCTAGGGTTTGATAAACAAACAAATCATCTCGACTATGTGATATCACAAACCCTTTCGTGTTTTATGTTTAATAAGAACAACTAACAAGATACACACAGATTGATCTAGATATCATGAGTAGTCATTTTAATCGATCAATAAGATAAAAGTTTCCCGCTGAGAAACTACATTAAAAGTTGCATTACATTATAAATAATACCGGAGGAAGAAGATCAGATTAAATTTGAGGCGAAAATACGAAATCAACAAAGAGGACTATATCAAGATGGATATTAAATTAAAAAAATAATTACCAACAAAATAATGAACTCTAAAAAAAAATACATCTGTCATTCGTATTATCTCAAAATGAATTATATTCTGTGGACGTTCTGTGCATTTTGTAATGAATATTAAGCAACACAAAATTCATCTCTAATAGCGATGCTAGTCAACCTATTCATATTACAGTTGCAACAAAGAAAATCAGAGACTGAATTCGACGACACAGTTTTGATAAACATAAAACAAACACCAATTTGAAAGATATATAGTACGTTGAACTCGTTTGCCAAGAAGTAGAATAACAACTTTAATTAAGTATACGCAACGATTTCATCAAATTGAGCAATGTAATTGCTAACGCCAGTAAAACAATAATTGTACTAGATAATCATTATAATAATAATTGGAGATAATTTGGAAATAAAAAGTGACAATGCAGTGTCCATGTCTCCATGTAAATCAAGATTGTATTGATAGTACTATACCAATTATTTCCGAAATCGATATCTCCTGTTCTTTGTTGTAACTTGTAAGGCCTGTTGAATATATTATTGTACATTGTAACAGTTACATAATACTTTCAATGTAAGGTGTCGTAACAATAACATTGAAGTAAAAGTGCAATAACTGCGATAGAATGAAGATTCACTCATTGCATCCGAAGAGATATTCAATTAGAGAACGATTAATCCCCTCTTTGTTTAAGGTATCGCTGTAAATCAGGATTTAATTATTTCGGCGTCCATTATGTAACTAGAATTCACTGCACTTTCTCTGAATAACAGTTATCTAATTAGTTGTTTTGTTGTTGTGTTAATGCGTTGCTTCTTTCTCGATGTTTTCTTTAAACGAAATGTAGGGATAAATGAGATGAATACAGTGTATACCCTCTGACTACCCGTTACCCTATCAATACTCGATTTATAAATTACAGATAAAAGAATGGATATATGGATGGATGGATGGATGGATGGATGGATGGATGGATGGATGGATGGATGGATGGATGGATGGATGGATGGATGGATGGATGGATGGATGGATGGATGGATGGATGAGTGGATGAATGAATGAATGAATGAATGAATGAATGAATGAATGAATGAATGAATGAATGAATGAATGAATGAATGAATGAATGAATGAATGAATGAATGAATGAATGAATGAATGAATTAATTAATGAATGAATTAATGAATGAATGAATGAATGAATGAATGAATGAATGAATGAATGAATGAATGAATGAATGAATGAATGAATAAATAAATACATAAATACATAAATACATAAATAAATAAATAAATAAATAAATAAATAAATAAATAAATAAATAAATAAATAAATAAGTAAATAAATAAATTAATAAATAAATGAATAAATAAATAAATAAATGAATAAATAAATAAATAAATAAATAAATAAATAAATAAATAAATAAATAAATAAATAAATAAATAAATAAATAAATAAATAAATAAATAAATAAATAAATAACTGAATGAATGAATGAATGAATGAATAAATTAATGAATGAATGAATAAATGAATGGATGAATGAATAAATGAATGAATGAATGAAGGATTTGTTGTATTAATACATGATATAATGAAATGAATAAATATCAATACAAAATAAAGTACATGCCATGTTATTGATCGTGAACAACAATACCAGCTGGTACTCAGATGATATATGAAGAAACAAAATCGAACAAATGATGGCGCTATTGTTTGTTTAATCATGACAGAGATCCATGTAAAATTGTATTATGCCCTGAAACTTTGCCATAATCATATTCTACGTTTTATAACTCCAACCAGTTCGTTATGAATATTTCTTTAACACGACAATATAGCTTTAGACAGAATAATGTTAATACCCTATCTTGTTATTTATACAAACAAATTGTAAAGTTATGAATTTACGCGATGGGAAAATCAGAAAGCTCACAAATGTAAGGACATAGTAAACAAACATTACTCCATTGCTTTTCATTGAGATGTACTTTTTTCAGGTTTCAAAATAGAACATGAGATAATGATCCCATCGTGATTATCATGATGATGCCTGAGCGTCCATTGAATTATCTAGAGCTAGATCATCAACAAGCTACACATATATATGAAATATTAAAGAAAAAATGGTCCTGGTGAATACATTTGCGACTCTCTACAAGTCTTTAAACAGTCATGGCAAAATGATCGACAATAATTGTCAGATTACATTGAAAGGCCTGGGCCATGTAGGCCGCTTCTAATGCCGCGATTGCCGGTTGTTGTTGCATCGCCAAATTATTATTACCTTTATACACAAGAGGGATCAGAAAAATATTGAAAATAATATGATTTGGAGCATGGTTATTTCTAAAATCACAAAGACATATGAAAGCAAGACGAAAGCACGATGAAGCCACATTTGAGGGAAGAAGTCGAAAGAGGGGGGAAATGTAATATATAATGCGTTTTGTGGCCGATGACATTATTATCTCAAATTGAATTATCCGAGAAAAACGCCTGGTCCTATCGTTAACTTCAAATGTACCGCCCTCGCGCTCGGCACAGTCCGAAATGTACTTTGGGTGAATAAAATTAGTCTTGTTTGCAGTCGACCGAAAGGAAATTGTATTATGTTTTGTAATATTATAATTATATGGTTTTATAAGATTCCTATCAGTTTTCGTTTTGTGGAAAATAAGAGCATGATCTTTCGCTCATATAGCATGCATAATCTGTATCAAAAAAATGACAAACAACTGCTTGAGCGAAACATAATTATGAAGAGCTTTATGCATTGAACAGACGTCGTTCATTCGATGTTTCAGAACTGAAATCGGTGTTACCAAAACCAATACGGTACCCTATGTGGGAGAAAAGCATTCAAGTTGCCCCCTTTCGAAGATTCCTTTAAATTGTTCAAACACATTGAACCTTCAATTCATATGATAATAACCACACGCTTGGGTTGATTTCAAGTTAATCCGGATTTCGCATTTATATTAAGACCATTGTTTGTTATACCAAATGAAATATTCAAAACTAATTTTGTTTATTTTTAAAATTTTTATTTTTACAATTGACTTTATATTGAATGTGATATCTTATTTGATTTTGTTTTTCTGGAGAAAGAAGGGGGGGGGGGGGGGCATTATATGAATAATGTCATCTTATCTTCCGTTACATTCCTTTTTTTTCTTTGATGGATTTGATGCCAAATATACAGGAAAAGGATAAAAGTCGATGCTCACGATACAAACAAAAATCATCCAGAAACAAATTAAAGGCTATAACAGATGATAGCGTGTGACTGTGGAATTAGATAGAAATTAATCGGAAACGATTCTACAAACAAGAAACGCAGACGACATAAGAAATAGAGAGAACACAAATTAGACAACAAAGAAAATAAAGACAAATCTGTTGAATTCGCGGACATTCGCGCGCAGAAGTTATCTCAAACAGCCGAATACGTCACAATAAATGAAAAGGCGGGAAAGAAAATGATACTTTTTTTTCTTCCATGTGTTTTTATTCGTATTATTCTGTCGATTGCCCGAATCAATATCCTCTCAAAGCCATAACGATTCACACCAACTGGTGTTTTCCTTTTCCCCGCCTTTTCCCCTTTCCGCACTTCCTGCCGTGTTTTTTATTTTTTTATTAGTATCCCCGTTTCCTTTCTATTCTGAAAAAACGAAAAGAAATGTGCATTTGTCATTCAGCTAAATTGATCATAATTATAGCTTTTCTGGCACGAATCCTTACGAAAATATAAGGACGTTATAATAGATGAGACAATGTCAACTAAAACGATTAAATTATTTTAAGTTTATTGTACTCCTACGTCTGTGTCTATTACAATATTGTGGTGAAAATTCAATTGTTTTGTCGACTTTTAGCCAGCGGAAATAATTATTTGATGACATTTACTTTTGGAAAGAGGTGGTCAGTATCCAAGAATTTATTCGTACATTATTGCTGTTTCTTCTTCTTCTTCTTTTTCTTCTTGTTCTTCTTCAAGTGAGATAATTGCGGATCTCTCTAATTCCCATTCGCGTCTGGTCGAATGGAAATGTAATTATTGATGAGCAAATGTGATAAAAGTGGGAGTACTGAACTTTTTTCCATTTATTTTCCCTTTTCGATTGTTTTTTCCTTATAATATCCATCCTCGAATAGAATGCGATTGATTGCCAAAAACAAGTCATCATATTATTATTGCCAATTTTAGACCTGAATTGCGTGAGCCACTCCTTCCGCCGATGCTGCCAAAATGGAAATGGGTGGAAAACAGTATGAATGAATCGTTTCTAAAATAAATATTTCAAGCAAAACAAAAAGGGGTTATTTTTTTGGTAATAATTATGAAAAAACGCAACAAACGCAAACAAACTACGTAAACACCAATGCAAACAAACACCAACATAATTTTGATACTCATATTAGCACAACCACACCAAAATAAAATCACGATCTTTATTTTAGTTTGAGTTATCTTGCCCTAAAATTGTTACCCAAGTGCTAAAATTGCAACAGGTTGAATGGCATTTTCCGTTTAAACCTCTAACCTATTAAGATGTACAATTATTTGGGTACAAACGTTTGGGTTTTTTTACGATGTCATCATTTGCTGTTCAATCTCGATCGAAGATTTACAACAACAACAAAAATATATAAATCATAATGGCGTAAACATGATAAAGAAACAAAAGCGTTCAAACAGGTTTTACGGCAATTGTTGTAACACACACACACACCCTGACCACATTTCAGTTCGGTTTACTGGGCTTTAGCTCCCCACTCGATCTCTCCCCATCGGATTGGGGTGAGAGTGCACTTTTGCTCTGTCACTTCTTATTTCGGCTGATCACCAACCATCCTGCAGTTCTCAACTGTACAGGGTGTCTAACAAAAAAAGAAGAAGTTATTATGCGTGTCAAAATTAAGGCTGGTTTTCATGCCATGCTTCGCATTAAGCGCATTTTCTAATAAAAATGTGCATTTGTATGCAAAATGGTTATAATGATTGCATAATAAGCATTTCCCTTGATTTGTGGCTCCATCATTAGAGCATCGATCAGTCTTTAGCAATTTGGAGGTCTCGAGTTTCATTCCAGGACGAAGATCCCTTTTCCTTGCTCATTCAATTTAATACGTTTGTGTATAATATACGGACAAAAGAAAACAAAAGAAAATGTGGATATAATGTAAAAACACAACATGTGCATTTAATGAGTTAGCCCACGTTTCACCATTGACCTTCATATTGATAGCAATTGCAACATATTGAAATACGTGAGTATTAGAAGCTGAATCAAAATATTCAACAAGTATTTTGTTTACAATTTTTTATGAGACGCCCTGTTGTACTTTCCTTTCATCGGATGTGAAGGGCGCTATTAATTTGCACTGCACATCATAATATTCCTCATTATCTGGCGAGGCATTTCCCGATGAGCATGCTACTCTAGACTGGGGGAGAGTGTGCATGTACGAAGAAGTAATTAAGATAGCATGGCTTTCATTTTCAGCGGGAATTTAGAGATAAGATGAATCCGACAAATTACGCCAATTTACTTGGAATTCAATAATGAATAATATTAATCATTATGATGGTTATAAAATACGCATCAGGAATGTACATTTTTATGAAACTGCAATAATTATCGCCTAATTCAATAATGAAACATCATGATGAGATGATAATGATCGAATCTGGAATTTGAATTAGCAAAGCATATGTTTTTCGTTTTATCTTACATTAATTAGATACTAATGCAACAGGTTTACGTTATCATGGTAATTTTGCATGATATTTTCTGTTTGACTAAAAACCAGATTAACATACGAATACTGCAGTGCATAGTGGATACCGATTTATCAATAACCTTTTTTTAAAATGGAGAATACATGGTATAGCAAAAATCAATCAGTCCCGAACGGGTTAATAACACTTTATATGAAAGGCAAGGTAAAAAATAAACCACGAAATTTGTTTTTATAGCATAATTATATCATCGATCTTTCCATAATCATAAATTGTGTTCGTACTATGTCTATATATTATTATGTTCTTTATGTATCCTCGTCATTTAGGCCCTAATACATATTGACTCTCAAAAGAAAATAGGAACAGATATTTCAATTGAGTTATTCTAGAATCCGAGATATCTTTCTCTTAATACGGTTCTCCAAAAATAGTTGTACAAAATTGTTACTGGGCTGTTGTGATAAACGATTAATAACGAGTCATGAGCAAGAAGACGGAACTAAATTGCAAAATCTTAGGCTTAGTCTAATATACACAGACAAGCCTTTATGTGGGTGATCTTCTCAATGCCCATGAGTCACTTGGAAGGAATGCTCCCCAGGGAGTGGAGATAGTGCACACGATGTGTAAGGACTGACATTGTTTCTGTATGACCGAGGTAATAATAGTGTAAAGCGCTTAGAGAATATCATAGGCGCTATGATATAAAATAATCGAACCTACTTCTATAAAGCAAAACAACGTTTTAAAGGGATAGTACATTTCTGGTCAAACAAACTTTTAGTAAATAAAACTTGTAAGCTATTATTTAATAGTAACAGTTATAAGTCAATGATATAAAACGGTTAACGTTGCAGGGCTGTTTTCATTTTTAAAAAGTAGCCATTAACACAAGAGGGCGCCATCCAGACACCTTAAATTTCAACCATTTTGTTAAAAAAATGTGAATGTGATATTTGTTTTAAATAGTTATTCAATAAAGAGATCATCATAAACAATTAAACAAATATTTTTGGTATTATATAGTTTTTTTAAAATGTGTGGTATAATATTACTAAATATTTGTTTTCATTAATGAATAAAAGTTGGACCGAACATTTATTCAAATCGGATATATTGATGTATATTTCAGCTGTTTCTGAACAGATGTTCATTCTGTCTTTAAATTGGTGTGCGTTTTCAACTGTTTTACAACTTAGTTTTTCATTACCTCACAAATAAACACAAATCTTGAAGCGCCCATAAAACCAAAACTGAACTAGTCCTTTAAACCCTTCTAAATTGAAAAGTTTTCATGTGACAAGTGCTTAATAGCTATCATGGCCCCTAAAGTGCATTACTTGTCCTTTTTCTATCCTTTTTAAAATACATCTTGAGATGAAACGGCCTCGAAATACAAAATTCTCCGGTGCTTCTATACACTAGTGCATCAGAAATACGAAAGTGCCATTGGCTATTTCACGCATGCAAAAAATTATCAAACGTTTCTTATAATTATGAACATAACTTACACAACCTTTAGATGAATATTCCCTACTGTGGATATATTTCTTAGTTTCGGGGACAATATTATCTGGGTTACGGTGATGAAAGATATCCAGAATCGGGGCAAGTAATTTGTATATTAGAAATTAACAACCTAACAAACAACGTTCAATGATCACGAAGCCAGTGCGTTACAATCTACGGCACTAGATGGCGCTATATCATTAAATTTAGAGTGGCAGTTGTTGATAACATTCAGAGCGTGTGCCGCACCATTTCAGAGCTTTGCTAGAGAGTGACTGTAATTGAAGTATTATTAATTATCGCATCATCAACGCACGGGATGATGGTTATTCCAAGAAGTGAACATCAAATACTTAAAAATAACAAACAAATCCCCCTCGTTTGGATATTATTATTATTATATATTATTTTGATCAGCGTAAACGTGACCACAAGTTAGACAGTAATTGGTTTACTTTTAGAAAAGAAAGGCGTCATCTATTTATCGACGGAGGGGAAATAATAGATCGGAAATAAGAAAGGTATCTAAGAAGTGGGGATAAAACGACTAGGGAGAATGAAATCATCGTTTTAAAAAAAGGATGAGAAGGACTCTTTTACCTTGCGTGCACATCAGATACGAAATTGGGATCCGGCCTCTCATGAACGCGTTAGGACTGTGTGAACCCAACATTTTACGTCCCCCGAAAATATTGAATTAGATAGTTAAAACCACTGATGTGGTGTATATTATTATAGTTTGTGTCTCAGATCAGCACTAATAAAAAGTCGTGTAGCGAGAGGGGGTGGGGGGGGGGGGGGGGGGGGGGGGGGACGTTGGCCCGATCCTTCCTTACTCACCCCTCTCATGCCCGGCATGAGAGAACAAAACAAATTATTGCTTTTGCTGCTTGTTAGCCAGTAGTTTTGATTTTAGTGCTAAAGCTTCCAGGGGGTGCATGTTTCACAAAGATCCTAAGTTGAACTTATCTCTAAGTTGGACTTTACTATTATGGAAAGCCATTTGTAGCCTTGGAATACAATATACTCAAAAGCAAAAAAGCAAGAATTTCAGACTTTTCATAAATGTTGCATCAAGAACATGAAATATCCTTGATTAATAAAATATATTAATGATTTGAATCAACATTCTATGCCTTTTAAAAAGGACTTTTACAAACAAAATCAAAGAAACTAAAGGCTTTCCATACTTTTTAAGTCCAACTTAGAGTTAAGTTCAACTAAGGATCTTTGTGAAACACCCCCAGGAGCTTTGTCCCCTGGACCCCCGCCAGGGGCCCAAAGGAGAGACCGTAGGCGTCACCAGTTGTAGTTCCTCCTCCAGAAATGTTGCTTAAATCTTAAGGCAATTTTGCTTAAATCCAATTTAAGTCCCAGGTCTAAGGGTCTAGTATGTCCCTAGGCAATGCCCAGTTTCTTGAAAACAATACTCAAAACTTACTTGGAACTCTAGTGGTTCTCTCATACCTTTTCATATTCATATTAACAATAAAAGCACGGGACAGGTTACGGTTTTTCAAATTTCCATATCGTTCAAAAGATATTTACGATTGAATTGTTCAGATATTAAACTGTACGGGATAATTTAAGCCGTGTACAAAGTAAGTGCAATGAGTAAGTGAATATCACTTTGCATTTTTGCTCATTTCTCGGCTAAAGAACATCCAATTACTAGGTGAAATTGCCACACATTACTTTGTGGATATATGAGATCACACCAATACACATTTTATTAATCACTCATCACGTTTTGCACTTGTCAACAAAGTTACTAGATCCATTGGGAAGTTATCGAAATCATCTACAACATTGGCCAAACTAATTGATCAATATTTTTGAAATATTATCAAAAAAGGGCTTGTGTGGTAAAATCCGAACCTTAGTATGGTTAAATGGAGACATATCGGTTGAAACTTCAATGCACGCCACCAGCACGCCGCTGAAATTGGGCCTAAATTCACCGCCCGTTCGCCCCTCTCCGCCGGGCTGGGTATTGGTCGACAAACCCGCATGCCGCCGTGCATACGTGCGCTTGCATAACTTCTGCATGTAGCGTTTCCTAGTATCCGGTATAATGTAATCTCTAATAAAAGACGCTAATATTTCATTGATTAAATAGTCAGTTTCAAAGTAGTTTTTGTCCAAATATTTACATTAACAGATAAGTTATGATAAAATATTTCACATGATATGCGATGAAAGCATTTTGTCCGTTTGTTTGTGTGTGGGGCGTTTCCCAATACTGCTATTTTGCTTTAACACAAGAGAACCGCTCATAATGTTCCAAATTATGTTGGCCGAAGTTAAACTACCAATTCCCGTCAATACAACACGATTCCCAATATAATTTACATGCCCTCAACTTCGAACGCAGTGTAAACTCGGGATATGACAGCTTCAGAAATATGACTTGAATGACGACGGGTAGGTAGAAGATCGCAGAAAAACCGCAGCTTTATTAATCCCTTAATCTCGTTTGAGTTTTTAATCCCTCGAGAAAATGACAATGCTATGATCGCGTCAGCCATTATATCCTAGCCATGAACCCGGGACTAAATTAGGTTAATAACGAAGCCATTACAAGGTGTTAAAAAGTCTTCTATTAAAGACTTGTTTCCTTTTTTTATATATATATAAAAAAGTATTATTATCCTTTAACTAGTCCTGGTGAGATTTGTAGTGGCGCTAATTGGGGAGTGGGCATGGGGGTAAAAGCCGCACAGGCCCCTCTATAATTATGGGAAGTGCTCTACCCCTCTGGTTGCTCCAAACAGCTAATAAATCAATTTATGAAAATACAGTCAAACCTGCGTATAGTGACCGCCTCATGGGAATCTGCCCCCTCCTCCTCCTCCCCCTCCCCCTCCCCCATGTGGACTGAACATGGCTACACCCCATCCAGTGGTGGATTATGGCGGTCAAGGACAGGACAAAATAATCATCAAATACAAGTTTGATATTTGTGTTGTTGTCCTGGCAATGTTATTCTATTTAATTTCTTGATGATTAAAAATAACAATAACATAATTATCATCCCGGATAAAGTAGAAAATTAAGCTATTATAGTTCAAATGAAGGGCAATTTCGCCACCCGAGTAAAAGAAATGTAATCCACATTATATTAATAATTGTGTTTGACGGTTTGTCATTGCGCTTAGAGATGATATTGTATCACATTAGGCGCTTGATAAATCGAACCTATTATTATTATTATTATTATTATTATTATTATTATTAATATTATTATTATTATCATTATTATTATCATACTTATTATTATTACTATTATTATTATTATTATTATTATTATTATTATTATTATTATTATTATTATTTTCACTTCTAAAGAACATAACTACGGAAAAATACGTAGAATAATCCCCCAATATGGTTATCGGGGTCCCTCAACTATTAATCCCAAGCTATGCTTAAAACCAGCGCCAAGGTAAAATGTGAGGGAAAGGAACCATCCCTTTCTCAATAGACCGCTTCTGTAATGTATGCAACTATTATGCGTATGACGTAAGACTCCCCGTTGCTAAGCTTAACAAAAGTAACTAGGTCCGGCAAGCTAAGTTTGCCGGAGCTTGCCGGACCTCGTTACTAAGCTTGCCAACGGGGAGTCTGACGTCATACGCATATTATTTGCATACATTACAGAAGCGGTCTATTACTCTTGACCACTTAGTTAGAGTCGTTATTAGGGATAGTATTGTTATTATTGATGTTATTGACGTATTTGTTGCTGTTGATGTTATTATTGTCATCGTCGGCGTCAGTGTTGGTACTGTTGTTTAGTGACAATCAGTCAGCAATTACTGTTTTTACCAATGACAATGTATAATTTTCTGATTTCAGTAAACTTATTCAGAGGGTAAAGTTTGTTTTTGTTCGCTGTCGTAATTGGCTTTAGCGTCACTCAGAGCCGTATGATATACATACGGTCGTGATATCACTATATTAATAGCGCCACCTTGCTTTTACCACGGTTAGAGAGAAAATAAGGAGACTTCAAAAGTCGAGACGTTCATTCCCGACTAAAAGTTAACATAACCACTAATTCAATCATCTTCATCATCATCATAATCATTATCATCATCATCATCACCACCACCACCACCACCAACACCAACACCACCACCATCATCATCATCACCACCACCCACACTAACACCATTACCAACACCACAACCACCACCACCACCCACACTAACACCATTACCAACACCACAACCACCACCACCACCACCCACACTAACACCATTACCAACACCACAACCACCACCACCACCACCCACACTAACACGAACACCAACACCAACACCAACACCACCAACACCACCACCACCAACAAAATCAGACTCAAATACATTATCAAGCATCCCACCACCACTTTCCAAAGCTTACTTGACAAGAATAACATTTGCATAATCAATATTCATGTTCATAACTGCAATTATAATTTCCTTTCGAATATCAATTTCGAGGTTTAGTACAATACAACAAGTTACATTATTCTCTTACGTTTACTAGATTGCAATTAATTTTTCGACACATGTGAAAAAGCAAAAATGTGGCACAAAAGCGCAACGCTCACGATTCATTTCAGTAAATAAATAATGAAATACAAGAATGAAACAATAGTGCAAAATAAGCGAAACAAACATGGAAGTTACCCCTAACCCTACTGAAACAAGTTATGTGTAAAAGATTAAGTTTGTCTGAACTAATTCTACTTTTTGTTTATCTATGTTAACGTTACTTTCTCTTTGTGATGTCATAATACTTTGTTTTAGTGTGATACTTCAATCTTCTCTTCAATTTATCTACCTAGTATTTTAACTCAAACAAGACAGGGATGTATATACAGGCCTTTAATCTGGTACCTATTACGAGTTGTAAAATGGCAATTTAGTCCACAGGGTTTTTTCAGATCTTATTCGAGCGGAAATTATAGAGAAATGGGCAGAATGGATTTTGTTTGAGCACCAGTTGTTATTCAAAGAAAAGACAAAGACAAATTCTATGAGCAGAAAAATGAGTAGCACAAAACCTTCAAAACCAACATTGTCAACCCATTGCCTTCGGGAACCCGCTGGGTCCTTTATAGGATTGCAAAATCTAGTTGGGAGCAGGTTTAGATCATTATGACATAAACGTTTTGAATTTTGTTTCCAGTAAATACCAAAATCATTATGCATGTACATTATATTTGTGTTCCAAACAGTATACCCCCTATAATGTAGTCATCTTTTTATTTCAACTACTATACTAATATACTATACTACCTTATAATCATTTAATAAACTTCCCCAATAATTATATTAGATTTTATTGAGATTATAAGACACTAAATATACCAACATACACCTATACATTACATCTGTCATTAAATAATGTGTGATTTAACAAACATACAAAACAAAACATTACAGATTACAATTACAGAACATAACCAAAGAAATAAAACAATCAGGTTTATCAAATATTGCTGCAAAAGCAACATAAACCTACAAATTACTCTAAAAAGCTACTATTTTTTTCAACAAAACTGTTCATATTCATATATATATTCAGTTTCCAATACAACATCCATACATATAACTCTAACTACATTACATGAGAAACTCTCATCTGCATTTGAAATTGATAAAGCCATTTTAACATCAACTGGTACAAAGGTGCATTTGTGCAACATGTCAGTCTAATTACAGGCCCGTAGCTAGGGGCGGGGGGGGGGGGGGGGGTGCATATGCACCCCCCCCCCCAAAAAAAAAAAATCAGAAAGGTTCACTTTTTATCGGTCTCAGGCCACAATCGGTCTTGGCGAAGATCACCCCCCACCCAACTCAATCAGTGGTCTCGATCTTGTTCACGATCAGTCTTGGTCCCGTTTCTGTAAATTATGCAAACAAATCCTGGCTACAGGCCTGAATTATATCAAGCCATTCAATCATACAGCAGAAGCAGCAGAAAACCTGGTTCCAGTTCCTACTCACTGCGAGTCTTCGGATAATGTCTTCATTTTATTAAAGATTACCTTACAACGACGGACAAACCACATCAATTATACAGTCAATTTTCAACCATTGTTTAGAAAAAGGTTATGCACTATAATCAGATGAAAACATCGGATGATTAAACAATATCATTCCAATCTGATAACTTATCTATATTAATTTTGATTAATTTTTTCTGAATGAAAGTATTTGGTCAATTATTCTATGGACCTAAAATACATACACACTAAAATCAGTCAGCAAATTGAACCCTACCAACAATAATATTCAAGAATTATGCAACAGTAAATATGAACTTGGTATAAATGTACATGTGAAACTACTATATGCATAATGTAAATGTTTAATATTAAATGCAGGTATAAGTTTGTTACAATTGCCACTTTTCAGTAAGATAGTATATAAGTGAGACCGAGATTAAAATCTTGTACAAAGCTTACATTTGATATTGCCATTATTGTCAAGTGAAAGAAGGCAAAGGACATGTACATAGAAAACAAATCATAAGTTACATTCTGCCTCGCTGGAAAGCCTGGAATTCTCCCCAGGGAGTGGAAGAGGTGCACTTTGTGTGCTGGGGGTGTTTCACAAAGATCCTAAGTTGATCTTAGCACTAAGATGGTCTTAACTATTATGGAAAGCCACTAGTGTCTTGAAACAGTTTTGTAAAAGTTATGTTGAAATGCATAAAATGTTGATTCAAATCATATATCAAAGAGATTCATGATCATCACATAAAATTCATTAAATTTCTTTGATAATTAGAAAATATATATGATTTGAATCAACATTTTATGCATTTTAACATAACTTTTACAAAACTGTTTCAAGACACTAATGGCTTTCCATAAAATTTAAGACCATCTTAGTAGTAAGATCAACTTAGGATCTCTGTGAAACACCCCCCAGGATTGATTGTATTGTGGATCCGTTGACCGAGGTAACAATAATGAAATTCAAACATAATTCAAACATCACTACCGTAATAAAAAAAGCTGCCCCACTTTGTGTGATCCCGCACACACTTTCTTTAGAAAAGTTGATTTAATTATCCTTGGGTTACTGGCCGGTTTATATAGCTTCTGACTATTCGAGCAATGAAAAGGGTTTCATGGGAGCGTCCCCCATTCAAGGGTCTTTGTGGCTCGATGGTTGAGCAATGAAAAGGGTTTCATGGGAGCGTCCCCCATTCAAGGGTCTTTGTGGCTCGATGGTTGAGCAATGAAAAGGGTTTCATGGGAGCGTCCCCCCGTTCAAGGGTCTTCGTGGCTCGATGGGTTGAGCATCCTGAGGTCTTGGGTTTGCTTCCCGGGCGAAGCCCATTTTTCTTTGCTCATTTTCAATCATTCGTAATAATAATGATGCGCCTACGAGCATCAAAAGACGAAAAAAAAGCACTATCATTATTATTATATTATTATAAAATATTGTTGTTAATACAAGAGCAAAATGTCCTACAATGACACCACATGTTGACGTCATGATGAATTAATCATGATTAAAAGACGACTTCAAACTGCAACCACAAGAACCTGATAATCGGGCGTTCATGGCTGAATTCAAGAAACCTAAACCAAGCTAGCAGCGTTGGTGTAATTAACATAATGTGATCCCCTTCTAATCTTTATGTACTTCCATTATTTTAGAAAAAGGTGAAGGATTCTTTAAAGGGAAATAGTAACATTGTCAAAATTCACAAAACTTACTTAGAACTCTAGCAGTTCTCACATACCTTGTTGCAAAAATTGATTTAATTATCCTTGGGTTACTGGCCGGTGTATATAGCTTCTGACTATTCGAGCAATGAAAAGGGTTTCATGGGAACGTCCCCCATTCAAGGGTCTTCGTGGCTCAATAGGTTGAGCACCGGTCTAGCAATCCGGAGGTGTCGGGTTCGCTTCCCGGCGAAGCCTATTTTTCTTTGCTCATTTTCAATCATTCGTAATAATAATAATAAATATTCATAACTTGAAAACTTATGGCAAAACTGTTGTAAAAAACCAAGGCCATTAAAAATGTATACAATGATGCCAATAACTACAAATTAAACAGGTTTACAATCTGTTGTGGTCCTTTGGTAAAGGCAAACTTGATTTAAAATATGTGTTTGACATTAAATGGAATGTACATCCTCAAAATGACCATTAAAGGGATAGTTGAGTTTTGGTAAAGAGAGTAGTTTTGGTCAAACTTAATTTTAGTAACCAAAACCTGCACAATTACATTATGAACTAATAGTTATAAGTCTGCCATGTTTGAAAGGAATGACAAATTACAAAAGACTAAGTAAAAAGCCTGTTATCATTCATAAAGAGCCGTTAAAACTCAAGAGGGCGCTCTCTAAAAACTCATTGGTTTCAACCATTTAAATTAATTATTGTGCATGTGATGTTTTGTTGAAATAGCGATTAGATAGAGAGATAATCAACAACTATTTAAAAACCTCTTTTGTACATTTTTTGAAAAGAGGAAACATTTAAAAAATTTGTTTCAACGGCCTCACAATTATTACAAATGGTTATGTTAAAGTGATCCGTGTAAAGTGTCAGATATTGCACAAACTGACATTTGAGACTTCAATCCTATATCAATATCCTTGTAAAATAGAATTGAAAGATTTGTGAAAGTTTGAAAGAAAACGAACACTGTTTACCTAGTGAAAAGACGAATATTGAGTTCATATTTTATCACCGAATACTGATGGTCTGTTGTAGATTTGTTGCAGTAAAAATCATCCGTTTGATCTTGACGATATCCGCACCCGTGTATACAGCTACAGACGGTACGGAATTCATGGAATTTGCGCACACTAGGCTCAAAGTTCAGTTGGTCGGGAAAATTTCTCACGCACGCTGGCAGGACGTATTCAGCGACGTCAATTGTACTTTTTATCAATACCGTTAGCGAACGCTTTTGAAATAATGATTTTCAATGATAATTATCTTCATACTAAAGGGACATTTGAAAAAAACGAACCCTATTTTATTCTTCTCTTACCATAAGGCCAAAAAAAAAAAATTGTTTGATTGGCGTAACGGGCAACCAAAAATTAGGGTAGGTCGGTCGGGATTTTTTTTTTTTTTTTTTAATTTTTTTTTATATGCAGATATGCATGCTGGCCCTGGCCGGCGGCATAAACATTGTACATGCATGCGCTGCATAGGTACCGCGGGGTATTCGGTACCGCGTATACGTACGGTACATTGCATGTACTGTATACAGTATATATTCGCGCCTTCATCGCCTCGCGGGGAAAAAGCGATATCGCAACACTTCCGGGATTTAGTGCAGCAAATATATCGATCGCAAATGCAGCGCGATACTCAGGCGATAGCAATTTTTTCGCTTCGATATACACAACGATACATAACGATATTGATCGCAATCAGCAAAAACATCTAGGGTCGGCGGTATTTTTAGGGACGGGCGGGTTACGCCAATCCAACAATTTATTTTTTATGGCCTAAGCTAAACAACACGGCAGAAGAGAAACGAGGAAGCTCCAAGTATTTTTTGTGGAGTTAGACACTTTACCTGTGTCACTTTAATGGATATTTCAGCTATTTCTGAACCGATTTTGATCAAATAAAGTTTATTCTGTCATTAAAATTGTATGCAATTTCAAATTTGACACTCAGTTTTTCATTATCTCACAAACAAAATGATTTTGTGTAGCGCCCTCTATACCAAAACTCAACTATCCCTTTAAGTATTGAGTTTATTTGTCATGGATTAGTAAGCCAGGAGGAGAAGTGTGTTAATTGATATTTGTATCCATTTTAAATCCAGTTCCAGAAGGAAATGTGTGTTAATTGATATTCTTATCCATTTTAAATCCAGTTCATAGTATTATTTTTATCTGTTTTAAATCAATTTTTGTATTTAATTTGGTTTGATTCTCAAAATGGCCATTTGCAGGTACTTCGTCTCGGCTTCAACAATTTTCTATGACTACCCCCCCCCCCCCCCCCCCCCATAAAAATTCCTGGGTACGCCACTGGTTATGCTAGTCTAGGTATTTTCTGGCAAAGAGCAAATTGTTTGAATGGGAGTACTTATTCGAACTGCTGGTTTAATTTTCCCTCTTCTTTAAATTTGGCGCAAGTCATTTTTCACACTCTGGACAAAAACAGTCAGTGTTCGCCCAAGCGTGAACGAAAATTTGTTTTGTTAGTGGCACTTGATAGATGAGACTATTGGGCATCTATCGACATGAACAAATCTTCAAAATATTTTGAAATGTAATTTTGACAGATTTTTCAAAAGTGTAACGCTTTTTTTGATACGCCCTGTATTGGTCACCAGTCTACAGAATCAAACAAAAATTGATTTAAAACAGATACAAATAATACTATGAACTGGATTTAAAATGGATAAGAATATCAATAAACACACTTTTCCTCCTGGGTTACTAATCAATGTCACTATACACAGGTTTATATAGTTGCTGTTATATCCCTTCTATGAATATTCATGAGTATTCTAGAAACGTGATTGGTCAATTGGGGCTCTCACAATAAAGATTATTTCCACTATAAATCTGAAATCAGGGAATATTTTTCACTATCTTTGCCGATAGCAGAAATAGCAAGCATATCATATTGCCTGTAGAGATGCGTGTAATAACAGCTTCTCTGCGAGGGGAGGTCTTGTTTTAGCTTGCGAAAGATGCTCGACGAGATTTCCCAAAGAGTAATTTAAAACGAAATACAGAATATTTTCACCCGTGAATATCAACAAGTTCCACAAAATATTCTAGAGATGCATTTCATGTATAACATGGCGGTTTTCGAAGTAAACAATTTCGAAAATGGTGCACATTTTGCATCGTTGTCCTCCCATGGTCGTGACAGTAATTCATTTCATTTAATTTCATTTCATGTAATGTATGCTGTACGTACGATCGAATAGCCGTTTTCCCATATTCAATTACACACGTGTGACGTACGTGTATGTATATGTAAAGCGGGTTAATTATTCACTTTGATGCGCGCGTTTTGCATTTGTGTGCGCATTAGTTGTTAATGCGCGTAACCATGAATGGAAACATAGCGCAATACGCGCTCTGTGCCAGGACTATTGCGCTAAGGGGGCCAGTGTCACAAACAGAACATAGTGCAGTGATGGTTCTATGATCAATGGTTTGTTTTTCCTTTATAATACTTAAGTTTAATTGAAATCATTTATTTGTGCGATGATTATAATCATGCGAAGGATATATAGCAAACAGAAGGGATATAAAACAAATATACCAAGCTTTTAGTTCAAAAGTATAGTGGAATTATATATCTTCGGAGGTACTGGCATAGTAACTATTTTTGTCCTCGGGGCTTCGCCCCTCGGAAAAAATAGTTCTATGCCAGTCCCTCCTCAGATATATAATTCCACTATACTTTCTCACAGCTTGGTATATTTGTATATTATGCAGGGTCGCTGAGACAGCAGCATGCGTCACTGACCGGTAACTCTGGGTAACTAAATACAACTGAAGTTTTTACTACATCTCTGATAAATGCATTAATGCACATATTTTAAATGAAGTGATTTGGGAATATTAATCTCAAGTAATGAGCAATAAGTAATGCGCAGTCGCCACAGTTTTAATTGGGTGCTTAGGGAATGAATGATAATCAAGTGAATCAAGTGTGATTAGAAGCGGTTGTAAAATGTGCTGGGAATATCACAAAATCTAAATGAAAAAGAGCAAAGCAAATGCGATTCCTCTGGGATACTAACCAGAGACCACCGGATTGGTAGACCAGTGCTCTACCGACGGAGCTATAGAAAACCCTAGTGCAGTGCTTGTTCCCGGAATCCTTTAGTTTTCAATGCTCGCGTTGGTTAGAAGTAATTATAAACCTGAAGGATTAGAAATCAACTTAAGGATACGTGCGAGGGATCACCCGGAGGAATCCCATTTTCTTTGCTCTTTTTCATTCATATTATATATTTCTGGTCAGTTTCTCTATCACGTTTGAAATATATTTAAACATTTATCAATCACAATATTTGTGTTTTACATGTACATGTACAACAAATTTCACATTATGCAAACATTAAACATTCTACTGATTTTTTCCACTAAATCCATATTTAAACTGTTCAAGAAAAGTCCCCAAGCTATTCTGGGTGTGATCAACGGTGAATACATGTATGTTATAATACTAAAAATCATATATTCCTGAATGCACTTAAATGACAAATAACCTTCTGCAAAATGTTCAGTTCTCTTGAGAAAAAAAAGGAAACAAGCTGTATAGTCACCTGCCAGCATAGCAATCTTGTGATGCAATTCCGCTGGAGTTGCAGATGAATTGTCGAACTTTTTTTCTTTCTGGTTGCGATATTGCTTTGTTGCTTTGAATTTTAATATGATTTATTGTTGTTCTTGGTACGTATCCTGTAGTGCCAAGAGGCAAATCATCAAAATGGACGTTGTCAGAAAGTTGCCAGTGAAATGGGAAGTGTTGAGCTGGTTGCCATTCTGCAAAGTTGCTACTGTGGGTTTGAGGCTGTCACAATTACTGATATTGCAGTCACGTTTTTCTGCTTTTGCAGTTGGTGTAAGTTTACATCCTGCTGTGCTAACAGGCAAATCATCAAAATGGACGTTGTCACAAAAGTTGCCAGTGAAATGGGAAGTATTGAGCTGGTTGCCATTCTGCAAAGTTGCTACTGTGGGTTTGAGGCTGCCACAATTACTGATATTGCAGCCACATTTTGCTGCTTTTGCAATTGGTGTAAGTTTACATCCAGCTGTGCTAACATGTAACAGGCAAATCATCAAAATAGTCCTTGTCAGAAAGTTGCCAGTGAATGAGCTGGTTGTAATTCTGCACTGTAGCTACTATAGGCCTGTGGCTGCCACAATCGATGATATTGCAGCCACTTATTGCTGCTACTGTTGTGGTACCTTTCAGTTCATATTCTGTGGTGCTAGTGGCAAATCATCGAAATGGACATCGTCAGGAGGTTGCCATTAAAATGTGATGTCTTGGGGCTGGTTGTAATGCTGTACTGTAGTTGCTATAGGCCTGTGGCTGCCACAATTGATGAGGTTGCAGCCACTTATTGCTGCTGCTGCTGCTGCTGTTGCGGTTGTTGCTGGTAAGTTTCCGTAGGGGCGAACCGGCCGAGCATCCCGATGCACTTCCTCAGGAAGTTGCTGATAAATTGCGGGGTGTTTGGTTTGTTGCAATACTGCTCGGTGCGTATCCTTAACTCACCAAATATTTGCCTTCGGATTGGATGAAATGATGCGAGACATAAAAAAACAACATGTTAGTTTTACAACCAAACTAATCGTTCAGACTTGTTTCAGTATAAATGGAATCATGATGACATTTATTTGATATTTTCTTGAATATTCAAATCATGGAACCAAGATAAATGTATTTTCACCATCCACAAAATCAAAATCATACTATGCTTGTTTGCATTCAGTCGGTATACGACTCTCGCGTATCATGGTGGCTTAGTGGTTAGAGTATCCGCCTCATGCACAGGAGGTCCCGGGTTGAAACCCTGACCGGGTCATACCAAAGACTTTTAAAAATGGTACCTTCTGCCTTCTAGCCAGGCGCTCGACATTTTATAGAATGGAGAAGGGAAAGTTAAAAACACCAAGGACTTTAAATAACTAACTGTACTAGCACTAGCAGTTTTTTTTGTTACTACTTGCCCATTTTGGCACTACTTGCCCATTTTGGCAAGTAAAATCATAATAGTTCATATTTTACTTTCCCGAACAGAAAGTTTACTTGGACCCCCCCCCCCCGCCCCCCCCAAAAAAAAAACAAAAAAAACAATGTGAAACATATTATTTCCTGCTTGCTTCTAGATGAGATTTACAAGTTAAGGAATCACATTATTACTCTTGTAGTTGAACAGAAATGTTAGTTGCCCGATCAGGCATCCAAAAAAGATGATTTTGTTTACATTTTTACTTGCCCGACATATATTTTTTTACTTGCCCCGGGCAATCGGGCAAGAGCTAGTGTCAAGCCCCGTCTATGAGAAGGGCCATGGGTGTAGGGGGGACATTCTTCTCAGGTGGGGCCGAGGTCTTTTGCCCGAATTTTAGAATTTGTACCTGACAAGCCAAAAAAAGTAAAAAGAAAAAAAAGGTCCTCGCCCCTTTGTTGCCCGAAAATGACATGTTTTCAATCGTTTAGTCCAAAATAACGCCATTTTGCCGGAATACGAGATGGTTTTGCCCCAAAATGACATGACACTGCCCGATTGTAACATTATTTTGCCTGAATATGACACAGGTATGCCAGTGGCAAATGGCTCCAGGGCCTGAAAATTTGTGGAGACTCAAAATAATGCGCGCGAAGCGCACATCGCGAGCGCGAAGTCCCTTTAGCCGGGGTCCAGATGCTCTCTGGTGCAATCTGAGCCTATTTTGGGGATCATATCCCCTAAAAAAAAAAAAATAAATAAAAAAAAAAATAAATAAATAAAAACAATTGTTTTTTTTTTTTTTTTGGGGTGTTTTTTGAGCCGGAATTTTTGTCAAAAAAACGGAAAAGCCGGAATTCCGGCTATAGCCGGAACTCTGGCATCCCTGATGACCTTATTTTGCCCGAATATGACTTGATTTAGCCCGATTACGACATGTTTTGTCCAAATTTCAGGTGCATTTTGCCCGAAAATGGCCGTTTTCAAAACTCCAGAAGGGGGGGGGGGGGGGGGGGCTGCAGCCCCCCATACCCGCCTCCTACGCCTATGAGAAGAGCCTGTAAAGGGCCTAACTTACCTGCAATACGGGTTCCTTCTTGACGAGTACCGGAAAGTCATGAATCTGAAGTACATGATGGGAGCAAACAGGTTGATGCGTCCTCTGGAAAACATAAATAAATACAACAAAATTAAAGTGATTGCTGAAGTTGGATTCCATTTATAATGTAATAATGAGTAATTAATCATGGTTCAATATGTCTTTTGTTGTTTAGTTTTGCTTTGGTTGTTGAATGGATAGTAATGATGCAAATTTTCTCGACCTATCTTTCAAAGCAACCCGAAAGCATTGAAAGATGGAATGTGTGAAAACTGTTATTGTTATGATTATCATATTTATTATTATCCTCATTAATACTTTTAATTGTATTATTTGTACTATTTTTGTAAGACCTTCTCAGTCAATACATGCTACTCCTTTAATTAAACCCCATCCCTACAAGATATTATATTTTCCTGAGACTTTGTAAATGGCACACCAGTTTCCCAGAGGGTTCCGGATTCAATCGTTATTCATAAAACAGCAAAGATTTCTGCCCATAACCAAAACATGAATTTCGAAATGTACTTATTTACTGACACAAGGATATGCTAAAACAAATTCTCGAAGATCCAAATGAAAAGCTGAACAGCAGTTTTCCGATACAAAAATTGTCAATATTTACAGTTATTGCCAACAATAGAGTACATTATATCTATGTCTCCCATATCAATTAGTTTGGCCCCCCCCCCCCATAATTTTTCATTCTAAAGCTGCGATTCAGCCAAGCTTCCCCCCCCAAAAAAATTGTCTCTGTACCTGACCGTTTCGGCACGTAAAATCATAAATTTTCTCATTTTTACTTGCCCCTACAGAAAATGTACTTGCCGGAATACTTGTAGATGAGATTTGCAGGTCAGAAATTTCATTTTCTCTCGTAATTAAACAATTATTTAACTGCCTGCCCAGGTAAAAAAACAAGACCATTTATGAAATTTGTCTTGCCCAATATAAAATATTCACTAGCCCTGGGCAATTGGGCAAGTGCCATTGTTGGGCCCTTTGATAGATAAATTTTAAAAGACATTCTTACGTTGCCATCATGAAGATCATCACAGGCATGATGAGGATCTCGTCAAGTGCGATGAAGCGAAGGATGTCCACCTGATAACTGATGACCTTGTCGAATAGTCTCCGTACCAGGGGCATGCTGTTTGGGCCGGCTATCTGCAAGATGAAGAATGAAATGAGAAAGGTGAAATACTAACTAACGACTTGTTACAGATGATTAGATTATCAATCAAAGATTATTTATGAAAACCAAATATCAACCAGTAATTATAAACTTAAGCATGATTCTCTAGAATCTCTGGGTGTATGTAAATATTTAAATTGCATATTAAAGCATGCAGCATGCATAATTACAGCGCCTCCCGCATATTAAAAAAAAAGTACATTCCAAACTATTTTCGCACAAATGACCCCTGTAACTGTTGTCCTCATGACCCCCCCCCCCCCCCCCCAAATCGAATCAGTTCACTTGATCCTTTACATTGACCAAGTTTGGTTTGAATCGACAATCAGATCTTAAGATAACGTGATCACAAGAACGGGATGTACGTAAGTACGAATATATGTACCAACATAAGGACGGATGGGCAGTTAATCCGAAAACATAATCGTCTCCAGCCACGTCGTATCGGAGGCATACAAATTTGGCAAGAATTAAACTTTAGTGGCCAAAAACTCATTTGAAGGTGGCCCTGGATCAGATGGCTCAGTGCTAATTTCAAGGCCTGTCTAATAACAAGTTTTTGAAAAGAATTGCACACCGTGTTCTCCTACTTACATTGGCAAGTTTCTTGGTGAAGCTCGATGCATGTAATAGCGCAAACAGGAATACCGGGGTAAGCACAACTGAATCATAGTTTGTAGCGGTCAAGGTAAAAAAAACACATTTGCTTCGTAGTTTTTATTTTAAATTTTAGGTGATTAAGAAATAACAAAGGGCTAATAAATGTATGTATATATCTTTGATGCTGTAAAAGTTGATCGACACAAATCAACCAAAGAACAACAATTCAGCACATGTATGTATACATCTTACACTTGATCAACTTGATGTCAACTGCACATAGGCTTAAGACTCAAACACTTAAGATACATTGTGTGATTTGTATTTAAATGTTACAAGTATCAAATCAATTTTAAGGACTATTAAAGGTAGTTCGGATCTGTAAATCAGATGAGCTCTGCAATCTTGCAACCGCCTTGCGCACGGAGCATAATATACACACTGGCTCAGTGTTATGCAGTGCGTACAAACTAGCCTAGCTCAAAAAGGCGATCCGCGGTGAAGCATTTCCACGCATGACAAGGTCTAAAATAAATTGTATAATTTGTATTCAAACGTTTACAACTACCAAACCACTTGATGGGGTTTTGAATAAAGGATACAGGTGAGTGGATAGCTGTTGATGAAGATGAGAGAGTAGAGGAGGTTGTGACAGCTATCCTCCAGAAGGAGCAAGCTGAGGTACGCCCGGTTGAACTGCAGGGGCGGCATTCGCTGGTGGAGTCTGAGGGCGCTTGTCAACCCGTTCAAAATCAGAGCTCGTTGGTAGCAGCTGACACTAGTTGCAGGGCTACAATAATAAAATAAGAGATTAAAACATATATAAATCATTAGGAAGACAAATTCTCTTGTCAATTCATTCAAAATTAGAGTGAAAAATGAGAGAGTAGAGTAGAGGAGGTTGTGACAGCTATCCTCCAGAAGGAGCAAGCTGAGGTACGCCCGGGTAAACTGCAGGGGCGGCATTCGCTGGTGGAGTCTGAGGGCGCTTGTCAATCCGTTCAAAATCAGAGCTCGTTGGTAGCAGCTGACACTAGTTGCAGGGCTACAATAATAAAATAAGAGATTAAAACATATATAAATCATTAGGAAGACAAATTCTCTTGTCAATTCATTCAAAATTAGAGTGAAAAATGAGAGAGTAGAGTAGAGGAGGTTGTGACAGCTATCCTCCAGAAGGAGCAAGCTGAGGTACGCCCGGGTAAACTGCAGGGGCGGCATTCGCTGGTGGAGTCTGAGGGCGCTTGTCAATCCGTTCAAAATCAGAGCTCGTTGGTAGCAGCTGACACTAGTTGCAGGGCTAAAACCATAATATAAGAAAGATATCTTCATAACATCAGATATTTATAATTGAGAACAGTGGCAGGAATACAAAATTACTAAATATAACATTTGACAAAAACAATAACAAACATAAGGGTCAAATGACTTCTACAAAATAGAGAAAATCATAATTCATTCAATTTGGGTGCCACCCTCCCCCCCCCCCCCCCCCCCCACCCCCCTCGTCTGACCATGATTGGGAAAAAGAGGGAACTTCTTGAAGTGCCACTTGTTTGTTGAGTGGTCATGTTAAGCCTTGTACCACCACTTGTTTAGACTGGGACACATGGGCACCATTATTGCAATATGAGGCTATCATGTTTAACATAGCTGTTACATGTCTGTTTACTTGACATGGCAAATACAAAGCTTATCTGTCAGAACTCAAGATGATTCAACTATTCAATTAATTAATAAACCCACTTCAAATTTCAATTTCAAGCCTTATTTCATACAGAATGTCCTTACCCGAGTACAGGGAGTATGTAGAGTACGCTGCACACAACTGTTGCGATCCTAGATGCCCACAAGGCAGCATCTACCCGGAACTCCATCAGGTGTGACTGCAAGGAAATTAATAACCACAAAGACAATATATTATAATCTCTTTAAAAATGCAAAGAGTTTTAACCCATTCAAGAATGTGACTGGAAGAAATGCACAACAACAAAAATGATATAATCTCTTTAAAAGTGCCAAGAGTTATTACTCATTCACGACTGGTCCTGAAAATACTATGGGCTTGGGTCTATGGAGAATGCATGTTAGAGCAAAATCAATTGAACTTGAATGGGACATGGGCTCAGAGTCAAAAGCCATGTATGGTAATTTAAAATGTTGATCAGTAGAGGTTACTGCCACTAAATGATAACATTAGTAAAAAAGATAGTAGTAGTAATTCATTCAATTGCATACAATTTAATAACATTTTGTTTAATTAAGAACTGTTGTGCTCTAAAGAAACTTTGGAGGACAAATACATGTACTAGATTAATATCTTCAAATAAGTACATTTGACAATTCATATCATGTAGGATGTTATCTGTAAGTATAGGAGTCAACAGCAAACAATAACAATATATTTCAAACAATTAAATCCTCTACTACGACGAAAAAAATAAGTCATTTTCATTTCATTTCATTTATTTTATTTCAACCAAATATCAAAATATATACATTGTAAAATACAAGAATATTAACAATAATGGTTGAGGTACCCCTTGAAAGCAAGGCTTGTGAGCGGGGCACCTTAAGAACATAATCAACTAATTAACTAAATACAATTTTTACAAATAATTACTAATTAAGCATAAGGCAAAAACAACTAATACATCGCATACACACCAAAAATAGAGAAAAAAGATTAAGGATTGAAATAAAGCAAAAGATAACGGAAGGAGTAAAGGGGTTAAGGAGAAGAAGAGTGAAGTATAAGGAATAGGAATGGAACACAAATGCACAATAATATACAAGATAAGAACATAACAAATATGGACACTTCTCATATAATTATACTTACAAAGCTAACTCAAATTAACATTACTTAAGTCGACTAGAATTTCTCCAGAGAACAAGGTAAAGGGAGAACAATGGCAGTGCCGTGTAACTCAAACCCCTCAGTCCCTTACCACGATTTTGCTGTAACCAGATGGTCCCGACGGTGCACTGGCATTGTCTGTGGGATCACTGCTACTGCTGGAGGATGCGGATGAGCTGGGCTGCGATCCTCCATCTTGCTGTGGGTCATTCATCTCCTCTATGACCGGCATCTTGGCAAACTGTAGAGAGAATGAAAATAAAAGCTTTAATTAGTTTACAAATACATGTAGTATCACTGGCCCGAATTCTCATCAGTGGCTCAACTTTAGTCATAAGTCTGGGCTAAAAGGATACAAATTACAAGCAACCGGTTAAACCGTTTCACATCTGTGACATTTCATTTTCACTAGCCCTGCATTGATGGTAGTCATGTGCCACCGGAGGCAGTCTATTTGTTTCTTTTCATTATCCATCAATCCCTCTCTAGGCTCTATTTTGCTTCAACGGCAATAGAACAAAAGCCAAAAGGTGGCTTGACATTTCAGTTATAACCACTCACCAGTAATATAATGTCTTGGATGTCCTGAACAGAAAGCCCAAAACAACAGAGTTGGTAATTATTATCAAATTGTATGAATTGCGGATCTCATTATCAAAAGTTTTCTTTGCATTTACTGGTAAATGGAGGGAGGAATCGGCCGACAAAAAATGTTTTTGTGTTGGATAGTGCAGCAGGCAGGAGAGGTTTAGCTCCGTACATAGCCAAAGAAAACGCTAGGAACACACATTTTCATACATTTTTGGACATTATCATTGAACATGTCATTCCTAACGCTATAGTGCAAAGCTATACATTTGCATCTAGGGACTACTTTTTGACGACAGAAAACATGGCAAAAAATCGTACCAGAATTTATTTCTTACCTAAATTTGTACACGACTCAGAATTAATAGTTCATTATCTTCATAATCCAGGGTCGATTATTTTCGGATGGACAAAACATTCGGAAATATCGGCACTTTTTTAGCCACAGCTGGCTTTTTTTTTTGCCCATCCAAACGAAATCAACCCTGGAGTTAAAGAGATAATTGAGTTTTGGTATAGAGGGCGCTACACAAAATAATTTTTTGTGAGATAATGAAAAACCGAGTGTCAAATTTGAAAGAGCATACAATTTTAATGACAGAATACACTTTATTTGATTAAAATCAGTTCAGAAATGGCTGAAATATCCATAAACATTTAACCATTTGTAATAAATGTGGGGCCCCAAAATTATTTGATAATTTTGAACCAGCCGTTAAAATTTTTTTTTAAATGCTTCCTCTTAAAAAATGTACAAAAGAGGTTTTTAAATAGTTGGTGATTATCTCTCTATCTAATCACATCTACTAAAGTAAATGGTCCAATCAGTTGGACCATTTACACGCAATACGCTAATATGCTGGAGATGAGCATACCGCCCATTCGTACACTGTACCGTTCAACAGTTGAACGCTATGTTTTAGGACGCATCGGTAAGCTAAGGAAAACGGACGGGAAATAATCATGTATTTTCTACATGTTGCGGTCTTCAAAAGGGCAATTCCACGCCAAATGAGCCAAAAGTGGAAAAATCAAATGAGGATTATTTCTGATCTTGTTTATTTTTTCTGGATTATTTTTTCATAAATCATGATCACATAATGAAATCTTTCAGTTTACATGATTAAAAAAAATATTGGGCGTCTCCTGATAGGAGAAACAGACACCATACATGAACCCATACACATGGGACTACACAGTGCCTATTTCTAGATTTTCTTCATTTTTTGCATTCCTTTCTATTATTTTTCTGTTTTAAGGTAACAAATTGGATGATTGGATATCACAATATGTGTTCACATTAAAATTTCAGTTTTTTGAGAGCCCTAAATGATATTTTTAATGAATCAAAAACTCTGTCCTTCCGTTACTGTCCTTCCGTTACCGAACAGTGAAGCAATTAACTTCTTGTATTTAATATACCAATAGACATATTTTTTTCAAATAAATGTTGTAATACTCTTTGAACATTAGGGAATGGACTATGAGCCAATATAACATGATAGCATTTGAAACTTCACAGAGATTGGATCATAACTAAAGAACTTGAAAATCCATGTCCATTTTGCCGTCCTTCCGTTACCGGCCTCATTAGTGTCCATATCTAATAAACGTAATGTAAAAAAAAAAAAAAAAAAATAGGAAATCAAAGGTGTCCCACCAAGAGTCTCAGAAATGTTATTTACAATGATGAATCATAAGCAGGATCCTGGAATTATTTGATTTAATTTCAAAAATTGCGTCTGAATGTCCTTCCGTTACCGTGGAATTGCCCAAAACAACAAAGTCAGTAATTATTATCAAAGTATATGAATTGTGGATCACATAAACAAAAGTTTTTTTGCATTTGCTGGTAAATGGAGGGAGAAATCGGCCGACAAAAAATGTTTTTGTGTTGGAATGTTGGATAGTGCAGCAGGCAGAAGAGGTTGATCTCCGCACAACGCTATTGTAATGTACCTATGTGTGTATCTAATCACTATTTCAACAAAACATCACATGCACAATATTTTATTTTAAATGGTTCAAACCAATGAGTTTTTAGAGAATGCCCTCTTGAGTTTTAACGGCTCTTTTTGAACGATAACAGGCTTTTTACTTTAATAGTTATTTGTAATTTTTCATTCCTTTTGAGCATGGTAGAGTTATAACTATTAGTTTGTAATGTAATTGTGCAGGTTTTGGTTACTAAAATTCAGTTTGACCAAAACTGTACTCTCTTTACCAAAACTGAACTAGATCTATCCCTTTAAGTTTAATGATCTATTATTCCGAGTCGTGTAAAAGTTTAGGTAAGAAATAAATTCTGGTACAATTTTTGCCACGTTTTCTGTTGGCAAAAAATAGTCCCTATGGGCAATTCCATGGTTAGTAACGTTACATTTAGAGCATATTTTCATATCATATTCTACTGTAACACCACCATCTATTCATTTCAAGTCACAATCATGTTACAATCATGTTACAACATGTTCACCCACCCTATGTCTATAATACAGAAAAAGATGAACATAATTCAAATAATATTTGTGTCACCATGGCAACTTTTATAGTCCGTTAGTAACGTTACAAAAAAAGGACATGGAAAAAAACACGAGTCCTTGTGAAAAATATTTCTTGTAAACAGGAGTCATCTGAAACAAATTTGTATTACTACACCATTGGCAGTGACTTGGTAAGTGGTGTGATGTATGAAATATTGAAATATGTCTTTTTGGTTTTTGTAGAAACAAAAAAAACATGGTTAGTAACGTTACGGTTAGTAACGTTACAGTTTGTCCGTCCAAATTAAAATGATGTTATGGTAAATATATTACTCATTGCGGATATAGTATAGAAAATAATATCGCTAGTGATATTCGTTTGTCTCGCAATGTATGGTCAATACATTGACCATACATTGCGAGACAAATGAATATCACTAGCGATATTATTTTCGATAAAATGATGTTTTTAGCATGAAAATGCATTTCAAATTCATAGAGACACTGGCTGGTGTAATATGAAGTGTTTTACAGTATCCAAAAGAAAACAATGAAAATGAAATTATACTTTTCTTTAAAATCCTATAAAACTGTGTTAAAAGCATGTGTATTCCCACATATGCCATTTCATGTATAGTTCTGTATCTCAGTAACGAGGACACGACAGTGTGATTTAAAGGTGGGAAGTTAAAGCTCTCTCTATTTCATTGTGATTCCTGAGATAATATAGCTTTAAAAAGAACCAGGATTTGAGAAAAATCAAATAGAAACTTTGGTTGAATGTCCCTCTAATCATGGAATTGCCCCTATGCAAATGTATAGCTTTGCACTATCTATAGCGTTAGGAATGACATGTTCAATCATGACTAATGTCCAAAAACGTATGAAAATGTGTCTTCCTAATCACATTTTCTATAGGCTATTATTATTAGCTATCCGTACAACAGAATAGTAATGTCGTTAAGTGTGCTCGGTACCCACTACTCACTAGTACATTAACCCTTGTTAGCAACTAAAATATCTTATGTTTAAAGGTGAATGACAGTAGTGGGGCCGGGGAACGCCCCACCCCCTAAAAATGAAATGTACACTCTTATTACCAACCATGTGAAAGAAAATCATTTTACTAATAAAGTAATATATAATATGGGATTATACAAATTTGGCCAAGAAACCGCCTACTACTGTAATTAATATATTTGCAAAATTATAAATTGATCTACTATACTACTACTATTGTCTGATATCGCCAACGCGGAATCGTGCATACGCTACGTGCAAATGACCGCGTGCGTTACACGAGTCGAGGTGTTCGCTATACGGGCTTGTCCCCATCCCCATTACATGTGGGTACCTATACAGGTACCCACATCCCCACCTACATCAAAACGTAAGGTAGGGTTTCTCCCCGTTCATTCATTCCACTTATGACATGACATTTGTAATCTATAAGGTGAAATAAAATCATTGAAAGATGTGTTTTTGATACTTACCCACTTTTCTTGCTATGAATCAGCCAATATTTCACGTTCATTTGCCATGCAGTCGCGTCGAGCGCTGATCATCGCACACGCTTGCGACGGAAGTACCGTGAAAAGTGTGTTGCTGAAATGACCTTTCGTTAGGTAGTCTTCGTCCAGCCATGAATTGATACGTTGTAAATTACTTACGCACATTATTGTATGCCTGTCAAATCGGAAATAAAGTGTGTGCCACTGAGTGCGCTTGAGATGAAACTACCGTATTTTGCTTGCGAATTGTTGTTTTTCAAACTTTTAAAGAATATGGATTTAAAAATTGTAACGACTGATTTTTTAATAGAATTAAATAAAATACGATGGAATATATTTATTTTTTATGAAAAAACGTACACACATTAAATTAAATTATACATTTTTACTTTGCAGTTTTAACAGTTGATGATGAGCCTTGCTTCCGACCAAAACAAGTTCGTATGATTGATGACGTAATACAATTTGCGCTAGCTACACGGTGAACGCCATTATTACGTGTGCGGTGATGCTGGATTGACGTGCAGTTCAGGACCAACGAACAAAATTGTAGCCCATTTCAATTTAGCTAGGGGCAACGTGACGCCTCCAAATGGAGGATTTTAAACCTGTCATCTAGCACGATCTGCAAAGTTAGGTGAGAAAATAAAAAAACACACAGTGATTAATTTAACGTCATATACAGTCCTACAAAAAAAAATGGGGGTTAGTGAAGTCACTACTGCTATACGGCAGTGTGACTTTTGGGCATACTTGGGCATACTTGGCCATACAGTTTCCCATTCGCTAGTGTACATCGCAACGCAGGCGTGCTTGTCCCCAGCTGCAGCTTGTCGATATCTCCAGCCCAGCGCTAGCGGCACGAACGGGCGGTGGATTTATACATTTCACAGGCGGGTATTGGATTTCTTCTGATATTTCTGTATTAAACGATGCTTATTAGCCTTAGCCTTACTTAGGCTTAGCCTTAGGCTTAGCCTTAGCCTGGCTTAGGTTCGGATTTTACCACACAAGCCCTATTTAAATACTTATTCAACAATATTGATCAATATAGATGTTTTCGGCTACTGTCCCAAAACTGGTATGTGCTTTAATAATTATGTTTAATTCTGTGCCGGCCGTGTGCTAGCGCCGAAATAGTTTGCACACTCACGTCCAATAAATAAATACACACGTTCAATAACGTACACATAAATTAATACATGGGGCAACACAATAGCACAAAGACATAACCAAAGATCTGGATACAATCTCTCGGTACAAAACCAAAATTACATGCTTTTTATGATTACATATTCCATTCAATCAACTTTCGTATATTCTTACATAATATCTGTACCCAATTGAGTCAAGGCGGTGTTTTCTTCAGTGATTTCTTGCCTTCGGCGCGGCTTCAGCTATTCACGGTCAGTTTCAATACCGGGTACAACTGCAACAGTACAGACATTTGCAATACCATGTACTCGTACTAAATGTCGTAGGCGTTGTATAGACAATGTACACTTAACATGCGACTATTGACGTGCTAATGCATGGATTGTCAGTGTAATCTTTATGACCAGAAAATTGTGTGTAAGTATGGCGTGTATGTGATCATAATACCAGCGCAGGGCGCAGGCAATCGGCTCCTAAAAAACAAAATAATCAATACAGCTACCAGTACCATTGATAAAATACATGCTGATCTCGATCAGATCTTTTTCCTTTGAATTTCGGTATTAAAAAAAAAAAATCTAGATTGTTAAAACCGAAAATGTGTCACTCGATGTAACATTTGGGATTACATTTTGGGAGATGCAGGCCCCAAAGCCCCCCCCCCCCTAATTTGCATGACATTATTTTGGGCAAACCTTTTGCATTTCTTTATTTGTACAATTTTCCCCTCTTATCATCCCATACATTGTGTTTGGCAAATTACTGAGGGGGCCCTCCCCCCCCCCCCCCCCCCCAATGTCCCCCATGTCCCCCGTAGCTACGCCACTGACTGTTCTGACAGCCTTACCCTCGATGATCATCTCCGGTCAGTTTCCACAGGCGGGGGGGGGGGGGGGGGGGGGGGTTCCCTCCCTCATGTTTGAATTGATAAACAAGAAGACAAAATTCGCACTTCGATCACTTCAATACAACTGGCATCTGATCCTTTGGGTTTGTGCCAAGTTTATATTACAGCATAAAGAGCACCGGAAAGCGTTTTTTGAAATACTGATAAAGAGCCTTTAATAGCTCAATATCGGGAGTAGCCTACCGCCGAGATGAATAACAGTTTTGGGAAAGTTACAGAAAACATTTATAATTGATCAATATTGTTGAATAAGTATATAAAAAGGGCTTGTGTGGTAAAATCCGAACGTAACGATGCGTTAAAGGTATAAAGGCCAGTTTTGGAAACGCCCCCCTCTCAACAAAATGAAATGGAAGCTCTTATTACCCATAATGTGAAAGAATATAATTGTACTAATATAGGATTATCCAAATTTGGCCAAGAAACCGCCTACTAATTGATATATTTACAAAATTATAAATTGTATAGGGCCGGATAGATATCACCAACGCGGAATCGCTCATACGCTACGTGTATAACGACCACGAGGTGTAGGCCTACACGAGGACGGTGTCGCGCTATACGGGCTTGTCCCTAGCTTGTCGATATCTCCCCCAGCGCTAGCGGCGCTGACAGGTCTGAACGGGCGGTGGATTTATAAATTTCACAGGCGGATATTGGATTTCTTCCGATATTTCTGTATTTAACGATGCTTAGGTTCGGATTTTACCACACAAGCCCTATTTCAATACATATTCAACAATATTGATCAATATAGATGTATTCGGCTACTTTCCCGAAACTGGACTTGGGCTTTAAATGCAGACATATCGGAAGAAATCCAATACCCGCCCGTGAAATGTATAAATCCACGCCCGTTCGCACCTGTCCGCGCCGCTAGCGCTGGACTGGAGATATCGACAAGCTGGAGACAAGCCCGTATAGCGAACGCACGTGGTCAAATTGCACGTAGCGTATGCGCGATTCCGCGTTGGCGATATCTATCCGCAGCGGATCGATTTGATAATTTACCAAATATATCAATTAGTAGGCGGTTTCCAGGCAAAATTTGTATCATCCCGTATTAGTAAAAACATATTCTTTCACATGATTGGTAATAAGAGCTTCCATTTCATTTTTTTGAGAGGAGGGCGTTTCCAAAACGGGCATATACCTTTAAAGGCCAATGCAACTCTAGAATAGAGTTTATCCTACTTTATACATCGTAATATGCTTGTTCATTTCGCATAACATTACCCCAGGTTGCGACTCAGATTTCTGCTTTGGAAGAAATGTGTGCAAACACAATCTGGTACACCACTATTTACGCGAACGCAGGAGGCCGCCATTGTTACGTCAGTGCGGACACCACTGTAATCGATCAATGATGCATTCCTGCACCGTTCTAGTTTTCACCGCACCAAACCATTTTTTGAATATTTGCAGACACTTTGATGAGTCGGCAAATCAGTGAAAAGATTTTTTTTTCTTTTTGTTTGGACAGTCCACACAGACGTCATAATTTTGCGAAGCATGTCGGGTAGTTACACGAACATGGCCGCTCCCATCATCTTTTGCCGCCGTAAAAATTAGTAAAATTGGGTATGTTCACAGAAGGATTTCATGGGATCCAGTAGGCCAAAATTGCCAAGTCATGTGTCAAATTAAATGTCTGTTCACCCTCTAAATGATAATAGTAGCCGAAAGCTATAGCACATGCATTAAGCCCTTCGCACACAGAGCCGACTCGACCCGATCCGACTGGGTTTCAGTCGGTTCAGCTCAGTATAGTGCCTCGATCAGGACTTCTGTTTTTCCGGTCAAGAGCAAGTCGTAGAATCGGCTACGACTGAGCGAAACCGGCTCTGAAAATCGAAGGTCCCCTGTTCGATTGCCACAAGTCCGCGGTGAAGCCGCAGCATTTCCTTTCCTATTTTGTTGTTATCATTACATAATGCATGTATGTTTGATTCTTGTGTACAACTTGTACTAAATATCAAGTAAAATGTATGTCTCGGTATGCACCAAATTACACAAATGCCGAAATGTGGGAGACACCCCGCCCCGGTCGCCTGCTCCCTCAAAATGCCCCCCCCCCCCCCCACTTTTGAGAAGCAGTTGACACCAGGCGCGCCGGAAGCAGTTTTGGATTGGGGGGGCAAAACCCTAAGGGGTCTCACAATTTATGTGTTTAGGGGCTCATGCCCAGCCACGCTCACAGAGTTGCCTACTTTGAGCCAGAGGGGAGAGTGAGACATTGCGAGGATAAAGCGACCAAGCCCGAGGGAGCGAAGTGACTGAGCGGAGTCCCCTCTCCCACGGTAGGGAGCTTTTGCATTTTTTAACTTGAAATTGTGCAATCTGGTGCATAAAAACATGATCCAACAACATAGCTTACAACAAAACATGAGTCCCGAGGGAGCGAATCGACCGAGGGCTGGGGCAGAGCCAGTGGGGGGGGGGGGGGGGGGGGGGGTGGGAGGGGGTATCCCCCTCCCACGGGGAAGATTTTGCATACTTGAAATGGTGCATTCTGGTGCATACAAACATAAACCATATGCCACATTTGTATGATCCAACATCAAAGCTTACAACCAAAAATTATTCCCGAGGGAGCGAAGCGACCGAGGGCTGGGTCAGAGCCAGAGGGGGAGGGTTTGGGAGGGGGTATCCCCCTCCCACGGGGGAAGATTTTGCATTTATATACTTGAAATGGTGCAATTTGGTGCATACAAACATAAACCATATGCCACATTATGTATGATACAACATATATAGCTTACAGCCAAAAATGAGTCCCGAGGGAGCGAATCGACCAAGGGCTTGGGCAGAGCCAGAGGGGGAGGGTTTGGGAGGTTGTATCCCTCTCCCACGGGGAAGATTTTGCATTCATATACTTGAAATGGTGCAATTTGGTGCACGTCACACAAACAGCCAGAGCAATAACAGACTAAACAGGAACTATGTGGACCGGTACAGAAAAATCCACCCCAGACGTACATACGCAAGTTACACAACAAACTGAGATAATTTATTTGCGCGCGAAGCGCGCAGCGAAAACGTTAAATGGATGTATAACTTAGTTTGTAAACGTTAGAATTAACAAGTATTGGCTGATACATTTTTCTTTTCCTTATTCTTTCTTTCTTTCTTTCTTTTTTTTTTTTGAGGGGGGGGGGGGGGGCTTTTTGGGGGGCAAAAACGCGTTTTGCCCCCCCACTTTTTGGATTGGGGGGGGGGGGGGGGGAGCAGCCGCCTCCCTCCCCCCCCCCCACTTCCGGCGCCTATGGTTGACACCCTTGATAACCAATACAGATGAATGCTTACGTTCAGCCCTAAACATATGTATGTCTACTTCATTATTTACGCCAGTGCGTACATGCGTAGAGATAATGACCCGAGATTTTAAGTGACCTGCACTAAATATAATCGTATAATCGTATAATAATCGTATAAAATAATAATCGTATAATCTTATAATCGTATAATCGTATAATCGTATAATCAAATAATCGTATAATCTTGTCTGATATGGGACTTAAACAAAGATGAATTATTTAATATTTTTAACTCATAATAAATTGAAGAGCTTAGTTCCAAAAGGCGCTAAATCCATTTTCCATACAAATTGAGTTAACGATATCAGTATATTAATGAGCTACATAGCCGCTATCTAGAAATCAAATTTTTAGGACTTTTTACACAATCAAAATCAAAATATGGAACGTTTCACTTTTATATTCCCATAGGCATGTGTACAAAGCTGGGCAAAGAAACCTATTTTTTTCGAAAGTTGAAAAAGTGGATTTAGCGCCTTTTGGAATGAAGCTCTTCATGGCTGGTTCTCTACCAGAGTGAGGGGATAATCTCTCTCTACCTCCTAGCTCTCTTACGAGTACTTGTATCACATACAAGTACCCTTTTTCACTCCTGTTTCCTTCTCTTCTATTTCTCCTTTTCGATGAGATCCTTGCCAGCTAGTTAAGTCCAGCATGCCCCTAGGTAGTTTAGAGGCGCCTGCCCCCAGGAAAGGTAATACATCACCGATGTCAACATGTGGGTACATACACACAGATCTCCTTGTTGACGGGAAAGGCGTATCCCTACATTTCGGTGCTGACTTGGGTCTCTGGTTCTTCAGCCCTCCTCTCAGGGCCTAACTATTCCTTGGTTTATCCAAGTTCCTTGATCCAAATTGACCATTCTTGGTGGGAGACATGGGTGGTAAAGTCTTTGCAGAAGAGGGGAATAACTGGTTCCCTGTCAGAATGAACACAGATTTGACTACAAAGGCTCTAGAATATCAGCCAACCATGCAGGGCCGAGCTATGGCTTATAGCCTCCACCAACACGTCCTGCCAGCGCGGTGTGAGTAGGCAAGTTACCTTCACCAATTATGGAGACAAACCAGAGAAGAGGTCGCAATGCCCAAGACCCGAATGGGCCCTACTCTGCACACAGAGTTAGGAAGAAGGATGCGAAGGTTTCCTGTGGCAGATGGCCAGTTAATGATGGGCCGGATCCAAACCTGCAAGGGAGACCCATCTCTGAAGAAGGAAGCTGTCGCACCCACATCACACGCACATAATTGTACATTTGCACCTATGTTAGAACTCTACGCACTGAGGAAAGTCTAGATGCTCTACTGTAGGAACTAGAAGAAATCAAATGGCACGTAGTCGGCCTAGCAGAAACCAGACGACTAGAAAATGCAGTAAAATTAAACTGTGGTCATACCTTGTACACTTCAGTAGCAGCCAAAAGAAGTCTAAACGGAGTGGGATTCCTTGTCAACAAGACCATAAAAGACAACGTACTGAAGTTCAAAGGGTACTCTGATAGGGTAGCAGTACTGAAGCTCCACATCAACAAGAAACACACACTATAATCCAAGTGTATGCACCAACCACAAGCCATGACGACGAAGTCCTAGAGACCTTCTACGAAGATATAGATCAAGCTTTAGGAGATGACAAATCAACATACACGATCATTATGGGCGATTTCAATGAAAAAGTGGGAGTGAGACAGAACAGGGAGGAGAAATGTGTAGGCCCATATGGAATTGGGGAACGGAATGATAGAGGTTAAACAGGCCCTAAGGAAAATGAAAAAGGGGAAGGCCCCTGGAGAGGATCAATTAACATCAGATATGTTGAGCCTCGGGGATGAAGAGACCATTATAGTAAGTACTGCCCTATTTAACAAGATCTTGCATGAGGAAGAAATACCCTCTCAGTGGAATGAGTCAAAACTCATTCTCATATTCAAGAAAGGAGACAAGAAAGATATAAAGAACTACAGGCCTATCAGTTATACTACCTCACCTTTACAAAATTATTACCAGAGTAATTCTTGCCCGCATAGAAAAGCAGCTCGAGGACAACCAACCAAGAGAGCAAGCAGGCTTCAGACCAGGCTTCCGTACTTCCGACCACCTGCATGCACTAAGCCAAATGTTTGAAAAGTCAAAGGAATACCAGTTTGACTTATGTTTAGGTTTTGTGGACTATGAAAAAAGCCTTCGACAGACTAGACCACCAGTCACTTCTGGCTGCCTTAAAAAAGCAAAACATCAACGAGAAGTATAGAAAAATCATCAAAGTAATATAATGTACAAAGAGCCTACAGCACGAATTCACTTGAATGACACCATCACCGACTCAATTAAAATCCTGAGAGGTGTCAGACAAGGAGACCCGATGTCACCAAAGATATTCACTGCAGCTCTGGAGGAAGCATTCATAAATATTGACTGGAGCGACAAAGGAATCCTAGTAGACGGGGAATATCTCACCCATCTCAGATTCGCCGACGATATCCTCATCCTAAGACACACCCCTGATGAGCTACAGGAAATGATTCATGACCTTGCAGAGGAAAGTAGCAAAGCAGGCCTCAACATGAACATAAAGAAAACAAAAGTCATGATGAGCAACAACAACCAAAACTCCAAAGTAACTGTGCTGGGAAAATATCCCTATATATACTTAGGGAAGAAGATTACCTTCAACAATGACACCGGCAAGGAAATAAAGAGAAGAATCCAGATGGGTTGGGCGAAGTTTGGCTCACTCAGCTACATCTGTCGAGACTCTACTCTTCCCATCTCCATGAAGAGGCAGGTATTTGACCAGGGTAACATACCTGTTCTCTCATATGGAGCTGAAACCTGGACAACCACCAAACGTTTGGAGAAAAGACTTAGAGTGACAGAACGGGCTATGGAAAGAATGATAGGTGTAACAAAGAAGGACACGATGTCAAATATAGACCTAAGACAGAAATCAGGAGTGCAGGATATAATATTGACCATCAAATAAAAGAAATGGAGGTGGGCAGGACACCTAGCCAGGAGGTACGACAACAGATGGACACACACAACTACAGCTTGGACTCCTAGACACCTAACCAGAAAAAGAGGGAGACAAAGCAGAAGATAGAGAGATGATTTAACAGCACAAAATGGCATTGCTTGGCAGAGAATAGCTCAAGATAGAACAAAATGGAAAATTGGTGAAGAGGCCTTCCTCCTGTAGTGGAGTGAAGTAGGCTCGAGAAGAAGACGAAGAAGAAGGCATGGGCGCGTAGATCCTTACGTAATACCTATTCATCAGGGGGGGGGGGTGAATGAATAGATCATCCCCCCTGATGAATAGATATCAATTACAGATCTACGTCCATGTACGTAGGCACGCATACGGTACATTGTCGTCCCAGTGTATTAATAGTTGTGCACGTATATATGTATTCGTAATTAAATCCGAACGATAGTATTAGACCGGCAGCCCAGAGGGGTTTGGTGCATCGAAGAGCGTACTGATTTCTGAAATCCAAATACATGACTCTGGCGGGGTCTACCCGGGGCTTTTGGATCCTGTGCGCCTCCAAATATACCCCTCAAAAATACAACTCCCATGAGTTCATGTCATTGAAATACACCACTGTATTTCAATGGTTCATACTTCATAGTATTCAGCATTATGAGTCTGTATAAATAAGAGAAATCGTTAAAAATAAGAAGACACAATAACGTTTTCTCACGGAATAAGGTTTACGATATAGAAAACTCTTTACTCTGAAGGGCCGGTCACAATTACGGTAGTGGACGTATAGTTGAACGTAGTGGAGGACTGGCTAACGTAATTGAACGTAGTGGAAGGTAGTTGAACGTATCGGCATCCGTACCGTACCCGTAGCTGTCCGTGATGCTAACTTGGTATTAACTCGGGGGAGCCGTGATCTTCGATTTAATTTTTGAACATGTTCAAAAGAGCGGTACGTTAAAGGCATCCGTGATGCTAACGTACTAAACCGAAGTCTAACGTAGTCTAACGTAGTCTTAACGTACTCAAACGTACCCTAGCGTACGCTAACGTACTTTACCGTGCATAAAACCAGCATCAGCACTCTTCTTAGAATTATTCACCTCCTTGGTCCAGGCATGTTTCCGCCAAAAAATTCATAGATTTTCTCTGTTTAAAAAAACAAGCGCACAATGGCCGTACCACACCGCCGGCTGTTATACTCCGGGTGGAGTTGCTAAATATACCGTAGTTTGACCCCAGTTTGACTTTATTTAGCGTAGTCTAGCGTAGTCCAGCGTGGTGGCTACCGTACTCTACCGTACTCAAGCGTAGTCAGACGTAGCACTTCGTACCTGTCCGTGAGCAAGCTGCACCCATATTAGCGTAGTCTAGCGTAGATCATCGTATTTGAACGTACTTATCCGTACCCTTCTGTGGCTCATCACCGTACCTTAACGTAGTACAACGTAGCTTAACCTAGTTTAACGTACTTACACCACGTCTGACCCACGTTAAGTTACCCTACGGATCACTACGTCCACTACCGTAAATGTGACCGGCCCTTTACTGATGATTACTACGTTCTTCGGAAAATTTTACTTTGGCTGTTTTGAAAGACGAAAATAATACACGTTTAACGCAATCAAGATACCACCCCCCAAACCTATTGCAAATTACAAATTATGTCTTACAGATTACAGAATACAGCCTTTGTCAGTGTCGGTATAGGGGACAGGGGGCGGTCATCCCAAACATTTAGGAAGGGAGAGGGGGGGGGGGGGGGGGGGGGGACAAGCAGATAAAGTATGGCGCCCCTGCTCTTAAATGTTTATATAAGAAATCATCTCAATCAAATTCAATTTCATTTATTTAAACCATATATCAAAATAATTACAAAATGCTTTAAATGGCGATTCCACATTTATCTCAGAACTTTGGTATATTGGCTTGAAAAGGTGGACAGTGAATTTCTATCCAGCGGTATACAAGGGGTTAAACTAAACTAAGAAAGAAGCAAGGGTATAAACATTCCCCCATAACCACAGAAAAGTCCGAAACGTAGCGGTGTGAGACAAAATAAATGTGGTCTTATCCTGGACATTCATACATTCCCCAATAAGGTATTTGTCCACTTGGGGTGACATTATAGAGAGGGTAAGAATCCTAAATCCTTCTGAAGGGGGAATGAAAACACCCCTTTAATCCCCCTCTCCCCTAAACCCCCTTTGTGGCGCCCTTTATTATGAACCTTGGCTCATATTATTGAGAATAATTATACGCAATATTTGATTCTAACCCGGGCCCCCCGCAAGACAAACGTAATTGCATTGATTCTGACTGTATTAATTATGTGGGAGAATAACCGAGCTTACCCGTATTTGACTCTGTCTCTGACTCACAGCCGGGCGATATTTTGTAATCCCGTCCTGAATGCATACGCCAATATTTTCGCGTACATATATTTTTGCGAATGAGAGGTATAAACAGACATTTTCGCGCGTTGTTGATTGCGCGATCGGCATGCTACGATGAACATACAGAAAAAACCGGAATAACTGTTTTATAGTTCCTAACGTACTGTTTTTTTTTTCTTCAGGGACCATCATTAAATTGAATACGCAATGCATACAACGATGGTCCACCAAATAATCTCTTTAAAGATATTATTTAATGGAATTTACGACCTTCAAATTCGTTACAGTTTTGTAAAGATGTTTGGTTTCTTACATGATTAATATTGGGAACTCTATACAATAAAGTTCCTGATGATCTAATTAGTCAATATTGTTTAATGAATGCTTGTAATTCTTCATAATTTTGTACAGTTTGTAGTATGAGATCATGTTAAAAAATATATATATATACAAAAATCGGGCAATTCAGGCCTGTCCCCCCTCCCCAAAAGGGGGGCAGAGATATTTTGCCCTAAATTCCCGTTGTTTATAATGATTTGCCTTCCACACGTTTTGTATTATTTTGAGAAGTTGTGCACACAAAATAATGATTTTGTCTTCAATATGATACAATTTTATCCCTAAACTATAGGTGAATGGGCTCAGAAATCGTGTGATCTTTGCTCCAAATATGGATTTGTTTAGGTGAAGGGTGCGGCCCATAATCCCGTGCGTTGTACAGCTTAGTATGTTTACAATACAGAAGAATGTGGCCATTTGTTACTCTTATACATAATTGCCTATTTCTTATAGGATATACCCCCTGAAGAGTATACAATTGTGATCTATCGTTTCCTTTTGAACCCCCCCCCCCCCCAGTATTTAGTCTTTATACTGATAGTGATATGCGGGTATACTCATGGAAAAAAGGGACATGACTTTAGCTTGGTATTATCATAATAATATGCTGCATGGGCAAGTTATTTTTGGATGTTTATGTATTACATGTATGTGCATGTGTTTATTTTAGTAATAACTGAATAATGCACACACATACACTCACAGACAAAATAAATACGCTCACTATTTACGTGTGTTGCTTTCAATTTATTCATTTCGCGATTCAAATTTATAAAATTACTGGTAAGAAAATAAAATACTTTTGGGTGGTAGTGACGATTTTAAGGGGTAGTTCAGTTTTTGGTATAGACGGCGCTGCACAAAAAAATTGTGATATAATGAAAAACTGAGTGTAAAATTTTGAAAGAGCATACAATTTTAACGACAGAATAAATTTTATTTGTTAAAAATCGGTTCAGAAAGAGCTAAAACATCAATAAATATATCCGATCGGAATATCTGGGCCCCAGATTTATTCGATGATTTTTTTTTTTATTAAAAAAAAAACTTTCACTTTTTCAAAAATTGTCAAAAGAGGTTTTTAAATAGTTGTTGATGATTTCTCTATTTAATCAGTATTTCAACAAAACATCACATGCATAATTTTGCATGTAAAATGGTTGAAACCAATGCTTTTTTTAGAGAGCGCCCTCTTGTGTTTTAATTGCTCTTTTTGAATGATCATAACAGGCTTTTTACTTAGTCGTTTGTAATTGTCTATAACTTTCGAGCATGGTGGAGTTATAACCATTAGTTTGTATTGTTATTGTGCAGGTTTTGGTTACTAAAGCTCAGCCTTACCAAAACTGTACTACCCCCTTAAACGTGATTTTGAAACAACACATCTACGTCTACAATTAAAGGGATAGTTGAGTATTGGTCAAACTTAACTTTAGTAACCAAAACCTGCACCATTACAGTACAAACTAATAGTTATAACTCCACCATGCTCGAAAAGTATACACAATTACACTCGACAAAGTAAAACCCCTGTTATCATTCAAAAAGAGCCGTTACAACTCGTTCTAGGTCCTAATACGGGATTGAAAATTAATATTGTTTGTGCACGCTAACGTGCTTAAAATTATACATATGATACGGTACTTACCACCGATTCATTCTCCAATATGTGATCCAACCATCGGGTGGATTAAAATTATGATTTTTTCCCCCATTCTGCTAAAAATCAGTGATTTATGCGCCTCCTCGACTTCTCTCCATGTGTTAGCGCGACTCCGAACAGATTTTGATGATCGCGATGGCCGCCGATACGCGATGCGAACGGCGAACGGCGCTTGCGATACACATTGTATGCGCGGTAAAGTCGCGCTAACACACTGAGAGAAGTCGAGGAAGCGCATAAATCACTGATTTTTAGCGGAATGGAGGGAAAATCATAATTGTAATCCACCCGATAGTTGGATCACATATTGGAGAGTGAATCGGTGGTAAGTACCGTATCATATGTATAGTTTTAAGCACAATTAGTGTGCACAAACAATATTCATATTCAGTCGCGCCAGCGTTCTCTAGAGTTAGAGTCAAATCTGATTGCCGGTGACAATCACTTTTATATCATATTTTGAAAGCAAATTTCACAACAATGAGAGCATTTGAATGGGAATTATTATTATTTCCCATGTTTTTTTGTATGATCTTTCACATGGAATTGAAATCAACCAAATCAGTTACAATTAAATTTTTTTTTTTTTTGGGGGGGGGGGGGGGGGGGCACTTCGGAAAATACCAATACTCCCCGCTCCCTTTAATTGAAAGGTAGATGTGTATCTGACATAAACATCCGATAAAAATCACGTTCACATCATTGTTTTATGATGTACATGTAGGCTATACACACACACACACACACACACACACACACACACACACACACACACACACACACACACACACACACACACACACACACACACACACACACACACACACACACACACACACACACACACACACACACACACACACACACACACACACGCACACGCTCACACGCACACATACTTACATGGGCATACTTGTGGGTACCCCGACTTGTGGGGTACTTGTGCTACTACAAGCTGGAGAAGTGATACTATACATGTAGTACTATACAAACTTATTTCTTTTTTCACAAAATCTGTGCAACGAAAAAAGGCAACCTACCGAGTGTGTGGGAGGGTAGAGGTGTGTCTAGAATTTTTCCCCCCTCAATTATCACTTATGAGGTACAGTCACAAGATTTTGTCACATACTTTATGAAGCTAAATACGCTGATTTAAAGAGATAGTTGAGTTTTGGTATAAAGGGCGCTACACATAATAATTTTGTTGTGAGATAATGAAAAACTGAGTGTCAAATTTGAAAGAGCATACTATTTTAATGACAGAATAAACTTTATTTGATCAAAATCGGTTCAGAAACGGCTGAAATATCCATAAACGTAACCATTTGTAATAAATGTGGGGCCCCACAATTGTTCAATAATTTTGAACCAACCGTTATCATGGTTATATATTTTTTAAATGCTTCCACTTTTCAAAATTTTTCGATAGAAGTTTTGTAATAGTTGTTGATTATCTCTCTCAGGCCCCCCCCAACTCAAAATGGAAGTTGGCCAAATTTTTAATGAAGAGAACCACCGATTTGTATGTTAATTCGACTGGCTGCCATGGTAATATTAGCGTAAATTCATTCATAATAATGCGCGGGCGCGAACTTCACAATTATCACGCACGAATTTATGGTATGCCTCTGTTATGACGTCACAAGGAAAAACAATATTTTGATCCTAGTAGGGAAATCCCCTGTTTCTTGACTGTGCGCAATTAAATACATGACATCGCGTAACTGTTAGTATTGCGCGTAATTAAAATAATAGAGATGAATTAGAATACTTAAGCGTCTTTGGTATTATGAAGCGCAATTTTGCTGAGAAGTGCGTGTTTAAATGCCATGGCAACTGCAAGTGCGCAATGCGTAATTACTTTAGCTTTTTGCGTAATGTGTTAATTTATCCAATGAATCCACGTCTGATAATTTATTCAAATGAAAAAAATCTGACGTACTACCTCATTTGCATGACATTCGGTGCGTATTTTCAAAAACTTGCTGATAAAGGTGTGGCCTATCTCTGTGGTTAAAACGCTATACGCTTATTCAGTTGGGGTTCTAGTATTTATATTGTATTTCTGTGATCTCTCTCTTAGAGAGCGCCCTCTTGAGTTTAAACGGCTCTTTTTGAATGATAACAGGCTTTTTACTTAGTTGTTTGTAATTTTGTATTCATTTCGAGCATGGTGGAGTTATAACTATGAGTTTGTAATGTAATGGTTCAGGTTTTGGTTACTAAAAAACTGTACTCTCTTTACCAGAACTCAACTATCCCTTTAAGGATATTCCTTTATAGTG
>JBAMJV010003607.1:0-135097 GCA_037951105.1 Echinarachnius parma | reverse complement strand
GCAAAGTTGGACAAAGAAATTTGCTTTTATCCAATTAGTTGAAAAGGTAGATTTAGCGCCTTTTGGAAGTAAGCTTTTCATATCATGCACTGATATAGTAGTAATGCTCGATCGCTTCGTGATCACGTTTATTGAATGCCTCCTGAGATCGGACCAACCCTAATTGGAACCGATTTCCCTCACATCTGAATACTCAATAAACGAATCTTTCTCTCAGATTAAGGTGACGATACCCTTTTTTCTATCTCTCTCTCTCTCTATCTCTCAAAACAAAACTCCAGATTCTAGGCAGCTATAGTACCGAGCAATGACGTAGCCTAAAGACTGTGGGTGTGAGGGGGCAGTCGCAGCGCCATTTGACAACCCTGTGAGAATTACTGGAACCCTCATTGCACCACCCCCCCCCCCCCCCCCCCCCCCCTCTCGGTGTGGATAAAACATCATTTTCAAACAAAAAAATACTGGGGAAAATGGTATGTTTTTTCAACTGCAAGGGCTGGACGTTATTGTAACCCCCCCCCCCCCCCCTTCCTTCCAGGCCTCCCCCTCTCCTCCCATACCTGTCCCCCATGGTCATGTTGCGCTATTGCCATGATTGCAGCTACCGCGTTACGGTTTATCCACCCGGTGGTGTACATGGTGTAATCGCACGATACGATACGATACGCGCCAATATAGCGTGGCGCGTAGCGAAGAGGGGAAGCAAGTCCAAATCACCATCAGACGAACCACGGTAGACGAACAGACAGATTGCCCAACCCCATTGTTTCAGAATCATGGTAACACGATCGCCCCCCAACCGTAAAACTCATTACGGTCACTTTTTTTTGTCTGGAAATATTGACAATGAACTTCCAAATTACGAGTTGAAGTGATAGCTTCCTTTATAGTCAGTATAGTTATACTGTAGTAGTTTTTATTTTCACAGATGCAGTGTTCAATCGTCATGATTGTATTGTCTGATGTTGTGTTGTAGAGACAGGAAGTTAATGTAAACAAATCATATTTTCGATCTTATTTTGATGTCTTGTGTCATTCTTTTTATAATTGATAGAGATGAAAAACGTATTAATTGTCTAAATATCTAATCGATATTATTTCTAGTCCAGTACATCTGCTATTTATTTTCCATTTACTTTGTATTTGTGTTTTGTTTTATAATAACTTGGTTTACTATCAGAAAATGAAGATAACAAACTACATAATGGGTTTGTATTTATATAAAAAATTTCACGTTGTTATACTACAAATAAAAAACAAAATACCAGAATCTTAATTAGTAATCAATTGTTAATAATGAGTACTGCATGTTAAAGTGGTAGTACAGGTTTGGTAAGGCTGAGCTTTAGTAACCAAAACCTGCACAATAACATTACAAACTAATAGTTATAACTCCACCATGCTAGATAGGTATATAAAATTACAAACGGCTAAGTAAAAAGCCTGATATCATTTTTTAAAAGAGCCATTAGAACACACGATGGCGCTCTCTAAAAAGCATTGGTTTCAACCATTTTCCATACACAATTATGCATGTGATGTTTTGTTGAAATAATTATAAAATTTGGCATTAAAATTGTATGCTCTTTCAAATTTTACACTCAGTTTTTCATTATCTCACAAACAAATTATTTCGTGCAGCGCCCTCTATACCAAAACTGAACGTGTGGCCCAGCTCTATTGTAATGCACATTCGTATACGGTAGGCGCAACCCGAAAGGCTTAAAGTCACGAAAAGCTAGCTTTGTCATCGACTTTGATATAATATTTGTACAAAATGTTTAAAGCAAACTAAATATACTTTGGTTCAAAATTATTAGCACACAACCAAATTAGTATGATAGCCTTTTTAATGGCAACCTGGTAGTAAAATAAAGTAATGGTGTTCTAATGACAAAGCTCAGTTTGGACGGTAAATATTGTTATGTTTGTATAGACATGCACAATGTATTACTAAAACTTCATACCCCCCCCCCCCAAAAAAAAAAGAGCTCCAAAAAGTGAACTACATGTGACTTAATTATTTCGCAATACATACAAACGTTTGTATGTATTGCGAAATAATCAAGTCACCTGACCTTCCCATCTCTAAATTTGATAGAGATGTATTTTGACCACTGAGTGTGGTAATGTCATTCCTGTTGATCGGTGTCCACCCCTCCGAGCTTCCTCCCTAAAACAGCCTTGATGCTTCAAAATACTTTTTATAAGATCCTTGATACATTTTCCAAATATTATATATCAATATTATGAATTATTTTAACTCTTCCTTCTTCGTCTCTGTACTTGAATCAACGATAATTCTTCAAATTCCGTTTGCATTCATAAATAATTGCTATGTATAATGATATTTTCTGAATATCTGTATAATGTGTATAATTATGTCGAAATATCTTTATCATATAATTTTGTAATATTTAGAATATTTGTGTGTAAGTTTGATTTATAGTTTTGGGTTTATTTTGTTCGTGTCTTACTTGAACTAATGTATCAATAAGCAGTCAGTAATTGAATCGAATACAATTATAGTATGCGCTATATAAATATAACTTATTATTATTACCATTATACGTAGTATGTAAAGGACAAATCTTTATCTTATGCATTATCGATTATGACGAAATGTATTATCATACGCATAATGTCGAACTAATTTTATCATGTGTATTTTGCTTAAATATATTTGAAATATTTGTGTAAAATGTATCTGACAAGAAGTCGGAGGAATGCGTATACATCAAACGAATGACAGTGTGTATCTATACAAGAATGCGTCTATGGCTTATGGCGCGGCGCTCGATCTACCGGGAAGCTATATAGCTATAGCTTCGCGTGTGTGCAGTCCCGCCCGTCAACCCCGTCTGCTCAACTCATCGGCTGCCGCCTGCTGCTGCTGCTGCCGTGTGGTAATCCCTTCAGCGTGTGGGGGCTGCCATCTTGAACCGACACATCCGTGGGCCATTGACCCGCGATACTCCTGACTGACGCCAAATACAGGTGTAGCCATATATATATATATAGACATACATATTATATCCGAGTTCAAAATTAGGCTGATGTGGACGAGAGAATTGAGAGAGGGAGATGGGGAGAAACGGGAGAGAAGTTGTGGAAAAGAGAAAGAGGAAGGGAGAAAACAGACGGCCGCGTTTTGCGTTCTTGCTTTATTATTGGCATAATAGTTTTTACAGACGATGAAACGCGCCAATTTTCTGAAATCATTGTCACGCGTGTTCATTTGTGTGTAAAAAAAAGAAAGAAAAGGAAAAAAGAAAGCTCCGCTAACAGAGGCGTTGATGGTTCGTAATAGGATTTGTATGGGTAATACTGATAAGTGATCTACTTTATAGTGTGGATCGATGTGGTCCATTGGTCTGTGCAGATATTTCTTAGAACAGATTTGATATGCCACATTTAATCCATCGTGGTCAAATTATACACGTATTGGCACGATTTTAAGATGCTGTTGTTGTTGTAAATTCGAATTTGGCAAACGACGAATGTCAGCGAATTTTCGCTTTCACAATTGCATGATTTTAATGGAAATAAACGTCAACATTAACATGGATAAGTTGATACGTTTGTCCAATATTTGTTCTTATTTTGTATTTTCTTGAACGATCACTACCTAGAATGTATAAACACATAACTGAGTTGCGTGTTTGTATGTAAACATTTTGAATGCAATGGAATATGTGAAGAATCTAAATCAAATGACCATATATAATATGGCGAACAAAAGTTTTAAAAAGAAGAAGAAAAAAGTCAATATTTCAGACATTTCACGAATTATCTTGTCTTAATCTTATATTTCTTATTGTAAGACAGAATATGAACAATTAAACCAATTGGGTGACGATTCGATGACTTAAAATTAGACATAATAGAAACAGTTAAACCAATTGGGTGACGATTTGTTGACTTATAGTTACTAGACAAAATAGGAACAATTAAACCAATTGGGTGACGATTGGGTGACTTATAGTTAGACATAATATAAACAATTAAACCAACTGGGTGACGATTGGGTGACTTATAGTTAGACATAATAGAAACAATTAAACCAAATGGGTGACGATTGGGTGACTTATAGTTAGACATAATAGAAACAATTAAACCAACTGGGTGACGATTGGGTGGCTTATAGTTAGACATAATATAAACAATTAGACTAACTGGGTGACGATTGGGTGGCTTATAGTTAGACATAATAGAAACAATTAAACCAACTGGGTGACGATTGGGTGGCTTATAGTTAGACATAATAGAAACAATTAAACTAACTGGGTGACGATTGGGTGGCTTATAGTTAGACATAATAGAAACCATTCAACCAATTGGTGACGATATGTTGACTTATAGTTACTAGACAGAATACGAACAATTAAACCATTGAAACATCACATGCATAATTTTGTATGAAAAAATGGTTGAAATCAATGCCTTTTTAGAGAGCGCCCTCTTGTGTTTTAATGGCTCTTTTTTAATGATAAGAGGCTTTTTAATTAGTCGTTTGTAATTTTCTATACCTTTCGAGCATGGTGGAGTTATAACTATTACGATTAGTTTGTAGTGTTATTGTGCAGGTTTTGGTTACTAAAGCTCTGCCTTACCAAAACTGTACTACCCCTTTAAAGTTGTGTGGATGTTCACTCTTGTCATACACAACTGTATAGTATGTATAATTTCTAAGATATATGTAAGCAAACAAGTTCGTTTTGTTTTGTAAAGAGTGTGTCTAGATTACTTTTTTCATCTATGCTGTGTTTTTATTTTCTATGAGTTATGTTTAAACTATTTTGGTGTGGTTCTGGGTCGGTGCAGATGATGAATATCATTATAGAGTTTGTAAAGTTTAATAGTTTAAAATAAGTGTCGTGTGTGTTTTTGTATGAGTTGTGTTTAAAGGGATCTAGTAACTTTGTTGACATGTGCAAAAAGTGACGAGTGGTTGATACAATGTATATTGTTGTTATCTGATATGTCCACTGGGTGTATAAAGTTAAATGGACGTTATATGGCCGAGTAATGAGCAAAGTGCAAAGTGATATTCACTGACTCATTGCACTTACTTTGTACACGGTTTGGGCGATCCAGTGGATTATTTAACGTCTGAACACTTCAATCATAAATATCTTTTTAACGAAAGGGAAATTTGAAAAACCGAGACCTGTCCCATGCTTTTATTGTTAATACAAATACAACAAGGTATGAGGGAACCGCTAGAATTCCAATTGGATTTTGAGGATTTGGACAATGTTACAAAGTCCCTTTAAGCTAGTTTGGATTGGTTTTGTTACGGTACAGATGATGAATATAATATAATATTAGATGGTCTCAAGTGACTCGGCGGAGGAGGATGGCTGGCTGGCATGGCCGGGGCGGCTGGGGCGGCTGGGGCGGCAGATGAAGTGGATAAGAACCCTTAATCCCGTCACGGGTCCGTGGGGCATTGGGGGAATTGTGGACCGGTAGACACCCCGCCAGTCCGGGCCCGCATCCTCGCCGTGGCTCCATCATCACCCGGGCTCTCCGTGCGCCCAGGGAGGACTAGGAGGAGGAAGATGAGGATAGAGGGAGAGAGAGTCGGGATCGACTTACGGAGGAGGGCGATTCGATTGGACGCACTCAGATAGAAGCAGGCAGACGAAGGCGAAGATTATATTGAAGGAGATGCCTGGTCGGTTAGTTCTCCCCCGTGTCACGTGACACATACCACGGATGCCTCTAGGGTCACTCCGTCTTGTTATAGGAGCTGAGCCGTTGAGACGAAAATATCCAGGTTTAATCCGAGAAAGAATGGAATGGCGAAAACAACGGAGCGAGAAACAAACAAACAAATCGTCAACAAGAAAGTCGATCGGACGACTTTGGGTTTACCTTTAACGTTTAAACATGTTAATGTTAAACATGAATAATGGCTGTTCACGGAGATGCGTTTCTTCTTTAATAGCACCCGTTGATCTCTCTCTAATCATGCTCATGAAAGAACGGGCATAATACATGTTTAATATGTTTATGTTTGATAATCATAATCAATAATAATGTGAGTTTAATCGCATTGCATGTATCACGGGTATTATGAAATGCATTACCATCATTAGCGCGACATCAATATGTATGCCTCGACACTTCTGTTCATTAGTCGAAATGGATGACATAAATGGATGTGTTGTGACACGAACGGGATTGTCCCCTTTATCATGTTATAATTCATTCATGGGATTAGTATTCCATAGATATTGAACTCGTTCAATTCCATTCACTGACAAAATAGTAACATGTTTTTTTTTTTGTTGTGCATGATATCATCGGCATTCCAATTTTCATCGTTCACGAACAAATTTTACTCCCTTAATTTTAAAACAGACATATCAAACATATCATATACATGCACATGTATTTTGACATTACAATTGATAGTAGAATATTACATTGACAAGGAATACACATTTATATGGTGTAAATATAATTATTAAAAAAAACAAAAACAATACAAACCGTAATTTTGCGTCTGGGTAAATTCACGTGCGTAATATTATTTTGTTTTATTCATAACGGCGAATTAATCTATCACTGTGATAATACCAAAAAGGTCAATAATAATTGGCACATGTGTGTCTTCTGTATAATGGAACCTCCTCCATATATGTGATTATTCATTAATATGTATTAATTAGTTGATAAAATTCGGTTTCAATAGTACTTAGACCAAAGAAATGTCGTTTCGCTAGCATCATGAACATGGCTAAGCACTACAGAATACTTACACCTCCACATGCTAAATAACACGCACTACTACACAGACAAGCAAGCATATCAATATCAATATTAAGTAAATGATTATCAAAGATGTCCTTGGTCTTATATTTGACACCGATTTGAAATACACATTTACCTCCGGCCTCGTAACATTTAAAATCAAACGCATTCACAGCCTACAGCATGCCTCGTAGTGACGCACGTGTAGGTCTTAATCGTTAATACATGTACATGTAGCATTAATGTGTGTGGACGGGACGCAGTACGTCCGAACTTGGTTTAAAGTGATCCTTTAAACATTGTCCAAATCCTCAGCACTTACTTGGAACTTTAGTGGTTCATCGTTGTATTCGTATTACCAATATAAGCATGTTTGTTCATGTCCAAACAGATATTTACGATTGAAGTGTTCGGATTTGTACTTATCCACTGGAAAGTATAAACTGTGTACATAAAGTCAGTGAAATGAGTTAGCGAATATCACGTTGCATTTTCTCTCATTACTCGGTCATACAGCGTCCATTGAACGGAAAAGGTACACGCATTACTTAGTGGACAGCTCAGATCCCACAAATACACATCGTATCAACCATTCATCTCTTTTTTCACATATCAGCAAAGTTATTATATCCCTTTTAAAGGGGTCTAGTAACTTCGTTGACATGTGCGAAAAGTGATGAATGGATGATTCAATGTATATTGTTGTTATCTGATATGTCCACTGGGCTGGGTATTGTGTGAAAATGTCAATTTAAATGGCCGTTATATGGCCGAGTAATGAGCAAAAATGCAAAGTGATGTTCACCATCTCATTGCACTGACTTTGTACACGATTTCGACGATCCAGTGGATAATTTAACATCTGAACACTTCAATCGTAAATTTCTTTTTAACGAAAGGGAAATTTGAAAAACCGAAACCTGTCCCAAACTTTTTTTGTTAATACGAACACAAGGTATGAGAGAACCGCTGTAATTCCAATTAGATTTCGAGGATTTGGACAATGTTACTAAGGTATTGTGTACGGACGGGACGCAGTACGTCCGAATTTGGTTTAAAGTGATCCATTCACTTCGTCATTTTCTTCCAAAAAGTTATATTAGGGACTTCTAGGTCCCGAATAAGGTTCATAGTTTGGATGCAGAGTTGGCATGGTTGGGTGTCAGTTTTTATGATGGGTTATATGACGAGATGGGTGGCGAGTTGGGTGACGAGTTGGTTTTGTTCCTAGTCGTTCATGGTACCTATAGTTGGGTTCCAATAAAATTGCCGATTTAGTTATGTAGGCTTCTTGTTGGGTGACCGGTTTGATGACGAGTCGGCTGTGTAGTACGGTTCATAATTGTATCCAGAGTTGAGTACAGGAACATTTAATCAGATTGGTGTCAAGTTTGGAGACGAGTTGGGTGACGGGTTGGGTGACGAGTTGGGTGACGAGATGGGCGACGAGTTGAGTTGGTTTTGTAAATAGTTGGATTCCAGTTAAGTTGCCCAGCTTGATTCTGATTTAGTTATGTAGGTGCCTAGTTTGGGATCTAGTCTGGTGCTGAGTTTGGTGCTGAGTTGGGTGTCGAGTCGGATACCTAGTTATGTGCAGTGTCGGGTGCCGAGTCGAATTCCAAGTTGGGTACGTGGTTAGGTTCCAAAATGTATCCAGAGTTGAGTAAAGGAAAATGACAGGTTGGAAGTCAGGTTGGTGCCAGGTTTGGTGTTGAGATGGGTTACGAGTTGGGTGACGAGTTGGGTGCCGAGTTGGGTGACGAGTTGGGTGACGAGTTGGGTGACGAGATGGGTGACGAATTGAGTTGGTTTTGTTTTCTAGTTGGTTTTGTTCCTAGTTGGGTTCCAGTTAAGTTGCCCAGTTTGATGCCGATGTAGTTTATTTAGGTGCCTAGTTTGGGAACTAGTTTGCTGTCTAGTTGGGTGCTGAGTCGGGTGTCGAGACGGATGCCAAGTCGGTTGCCTGGTTAAGTTCATATTTGCATTCACAGTTGATTTCAGGAAAATGACAGGGTTGGAAGTCAAATCGGTGTCAAGTTGGGTGACGAGTTGGGTGACGAGATGGGTGACGAAATGGATGACGGGTTGAGTGTCAAGTTTTGTGACGAATTAGGTGACAATATGGGTGAGGAGTTGAATGGTAAGCTCGATGCCGAATTGAACTCATGTTATATGGGTTCGGAATTGATTTGGTGCTTAGTTGAGCGTTATTTCATGTCGGTGCATAGTTCGATGGCGTATTGAGTATCGATACGGGTGACGAGTTGGTTACCTATTTGTATGCCGAATAGGGCATGTATGATGACGAATTGGGTGCCAGTTTGTATGCCGATTGTGTGACTAGATGTGCCCCATCTAATATTGCAAAACTCGCACATACATTAGATAACATTTTGGGGTACCTCGCCATAAGTCGGTGTAATTAAATTAATATGCAGGCAGTTTGAAATGTTTGGATAGCGCGGCAATGGTACAACCCGACATAGCTTCTCTTGTGCATGCCCGTACTTGATTATAGTTACCTTGTTTTACTAACATTATAAAGCCCTTTTGAGTTCGAGGAAGTGTACAGCTCGGCGACCTAATTGCAATCCGACTCGGTATCAGTGTGAAAGGGGCCTCGAACATGCCACACGAAACGAAATAACCCACTTCTGTTTGTAAACTAAATGCGTTTGTAAAGTGGGTAAAAATAATTATGTGCAAATTGGATGGTTGTAACTGATTGTTAACGATATGAACGAGGGGGAATACAATATCAGTGCGAAGCGTATAATTATGTTGTTTTTTTTTCTCTTCAGACACGTAAATGATGATGCAGGCATTTCTAACATTATTGTATTGTTGTTGTTGTTGCTGCTGTTGTTGTTGTTGTTGTTGTTGTTGTTGTTGTTGTTGTTGTTGTTGTTGTAAGAGGTGGAGGAGGGAATGGGGGATGTGAACAATAATTCCCTATATCTGTTTTTGTTTTTGTTTTGTTTGTTTTGTTTGTTTTTTTGTTTGTTAACGTTGTTGTTGTTGTTGATGTTGTTGTTGTGTGTGTGTGTGTTGTTTTGTTTTGTTTTGTTTTTTTTTGGGGGGGGGGATAATCCTTCCTTGACCCACACCTCGCTCCCTTATAGCTACACCACTGAAGTTGACTACATGCAACTAGCATGTTGCCCGCGTCATGTGCGCCGTCTAGTGATGGTTCGCAGTGACGTTGATGGATCGGCGCGAAGAACCGTTCCATTGAGTCTCGCCGCGGGGTTAATTGTTCGGATGACACCTTGTAACGGTCCCCATAGAGAGTCGCCATGGTAGAGACTACACTTTCATATAAACACAATAATACATCATTCCCCATAGATTCGCCACGGTAGAACCTCACGTTCGTAACATAATCATCATCATCATCACGGCAGTATTCCCCGTTGAGTTGCCACATCAGAAACGTCAACTTCATAACACAATGTAACATTGTTCACTTTATAGTCGCCATATTCCCCATAAGATTCCCCATAAGATAGCAATATTCCCCCATAAGATCGCCATATAAAACAATGTTAATGTATCGGGTTTATTAAATGGTACTAAAACAGTTTATTTCCCATGATAGGGTCATCACAGACAGAATGTGGTTTATGTCTGCAATACAATCATAGAACAGTATCCGAGCTCGTTAGAATACTAATCCGGAAATAGTAATAATACTTACTTATAAATGTTTTTTAAAAATACGATAATTTTAGAAAAGTCTGCTATGTATCATCATTTTATGATGCAGGGGAGGAATCTGGTAACAGCAAAATGCAGTCGTCATTTCATTCCTTTGGGGGAAAGTGTCTTGTATATACATTATGTTTAAAAGGCGTGCACGAGAATGCCATAATACTGTACAACGTTTTTTGTTATCTGCTTTGTATCATAAACTCATGTTGTAATTTTTCAATAACAGATGGGAATATATTTTATTTTCAAAAGAAATAGGAACAATGTATCCATTATAATGTTTGTATCATAAAACTACAAAACCAAATAATACAAAATATGTATCCGGATTGTAACTTTCTAATGAAACACGTTTCCCTCACTTCGTGAGATATTCTTTCTTATTATATATGAAGACATATGCTATCTTCCCCAGCATATGAGCAACATATCGATGTGTCTAACCACCTATTTTGCTATGTTCTGACTCAGTTCATTTCATTTCATTTAATTTATTCAACCACAAAAACAATACAACAAATCGCAAATTAAGACATGAATACACTGTTTTATGGTTCGGACCATTAAGAAAGCATATCGGAATACCATCTAAGTAAACAATACTTATTGTGTTGGATATTTACTTTGGTTTTGTATTCATAATAAAATAAATATACATGGCAAGAATATTATAATATAGGTGAGCATAACAAACAAATGCTTGAATTGAAGAAAAATATGAATTGAACAAAAAGTTACCATGGTTACCAGAAGTATGTTCGACCGCCATGTTGAAAATAACATTAATTATCGTTTTCGTTTATACTGAGCTGAATATTATGGTTATTGCATTTAAGAGCGAATTTAAACTTTATAATAAAAAAAAGTTTTTTTCAATTCTGATGTTCAGGCATTTTGTTTGTTATACTCACCAATATTATAATGTTATTTAATATTTATTTTATTATGAATACAAAACCAAAGTAAATATCTAACACAATAGGTATTGTTTACTTAGATGGTATTCCGAGTAGAAACATGATGTTTAAAATGAAACATAAACAGTTGAAGTTGCTTCATTTCATTTGAACATAATAATATAGTTCAGTCTATTGATACATAAAATAAACTCAACTATATATTGTGTTAAAATAATATGAAGCAACTTAAAATATGTATTTTACATTTTAAACATGACGTTCCCATTACGTTTTTAGCATGTTTACAAACAAACTATCCAAAGGTTCGAGCCGTTTCATTAAAACAAGTATTTCGTGCAGTATGCACCGCACTGATTCCTCAACTAAAAATAAACTCAACTAAATATTATGTTCAAAGAAAATGAAGCAACTTAAAATAGTTATTTTACATTTTAAACATGACGTTTCAATAACGTTTTTAGCATGTTTACAAACAAACTATCCATATAGGTTCGAGCCGTTTCATGAAAACAAGTATTTAGTTTAGTATACACCGCACTGATTCCTTATCATCTCTGTCAGTACTTTCCGTCAAGCGCTCTACACAGTTATCAAGGGAGTTACCGGTTACCATAGCAACGGCATCCCACGCTGGAAGATTGTGAGGAGGGGGCGGGGTAGCGGCGGATCTGGTTATGGTATAGAGAGGGTCCACAGGGACACGAGTGGTATCTGAACAGGCACCAGCCAGTCTGGGCGCTGACAAACCTTTGCATATCGTTGCCCACGGCTGATCCGTGTGCGATAGATGTGAAGAGGGGGGCCAGTGCATGGGTAGACGGTAACTGTTTCTTGATGAGTAGTTATTGATAATAATAAATAAAATATTTGCGTTTTGATTTCTAGAGATGAAGACTTTGGTTGTTTCTACTATACCATACCTGTAAACATGGTAAAATAATATGGTTTGCTGAACAGGACCAATTACAAGAAGTAACTATATTATACCGGGTATAGCTTATCGTTAACTTTACTCGGACACATTACAGTGCTTTTTCGTTCAAACAATCCCGAGGTCTGGGGTTCGTTTCCCATATGTTAATTTGTGTGTTATATATTTCTGGTCAATTTCCCTATATATTTTGTAATAATTATTTTGTACAAAAATGCTGCATCATTTTGGTGATCCAGCGCACATATCTCTTGATGTCGTATCCTTCGGGTTTGTGTAGCTTCTGATCATCACGAACATTGAAACGGTTTCGGGGACGAACACCAGCACAATGTTGTTGTTCTTTTTTCTAGGTTCGTTGGTAGACATGGTAGAGCACCGGTCTAGCAATCCGGTTTGAATCCCTGGGAAACCATAATTGTCTTTGTTCATTTTCATTTACTTTAATTTCATTTAAGGAATACATTTTCCTCGGTATATAGGCAAGTCAAATTCTTCTTAATGATTTGCATGATACGAGAAAGTGTTTTAGAGAAATATTTAAATAATACTCTATAGTATATGTGGGAAGAAGGTTATGTATTGTGGGAAGTTTTATAGGACCCAAAACAGCATGGTAACAACGTAATAATAATAATAATAATAATGATGTAATATAGCATTTATAGCGGGCCACGTATCTAGGTGCCCTATTCAGAGGGGTGTTATTACCCTTGGTCATCAGGTACAGTTCAAACCCGCACAATTATCGTGCGCACCATCTCAACTCTCAGGGGAGCATACTAGCTCAATCTGCCCTACTATATAGGGCGCTACAGGCTACACCCGACCGAGCACCCATTATACTCCTGGGTAGAGAGCAGCAATATGGATTAAATGCCTTACTGAGGAACATAAAATGCCGGAGCGTCGATTTGGTTCGAACTCGGGTCCCGAGATCGGAAGTCAAGCGCGTATCCGATCGTGCCACAACACCTCCAACTTAACCCAATGCGTCTGGAACCTGGTGCACTGGGTTATTATATTATATCTATGGGATAGTTAACATGAATACAACGGAGGTAACAGGTTAATTCGTATCATGTCAGTAGGCCACTTGTCCATAGACATCGACAAATGCACTATTATGTGAAGATCTGAACAATAATTACCAGAGTTTGGGTTAAAATTATCATCATCATGATTCTGATTATCGAAAATAAATGCAGTATGAGATCTTTTTGTTTATGTTAACTATTGTCTCCGGGCGGTTGACTTGGCATCTTAAATTAATGGATATTGAACACGGTCCTAAGAGCTTCAAAGCTAGCATAATATATTCCATGTATTCTGTGTAGTAGTATCAACAGAAAGGATAAACTATTTTGCTATCTAAGGACGCTTGACTCGGCTTCTTAAATTACTGGACATGGGAGAGTGAAAGTGTCGTCACCATCCTAAGATGTAAATACCAAACACGCTTATCTCCAAGCAAGCTCAGTAACTTCTTATCTTCACTTTCCCTCCACGCACACACTATCCATCCTTCCATCCATCCATCCATCGGCGCGACGTGATTGGCGGGGCTGGGTCACGTGATGACTGCTGCATCTACCAGAGCGACAGTCACTCCGTGTCCTCCCGTGTGCTCGCTTCATCATGGGTGTCAAGTGTAAGTCATACTCGCATGAATTTTTCGCCGCGTTGACATCGGGACTTTACTTTTTCCTGTCCGATCCGATCGGGCCCATCAATATCATCAACATCACTACAGGCAGGGTGCATGCATGATGCAGGCTGTGGAATACTACGAGCGCGGTCCGCCGGCGATCTACGGCGCCGAGTACTTCGGGGGCCAGAACGGGCACGCTTCGGCTGCGGCCAATGGTTACGCCTACGGTAGCGGGGCCGCCGCGGGCCACCACCACCACCAGCAGTACTATTACCACGACCAGGGGCAGGGCGTCGTCAACGGGAGTGGTAGCTTCCATGGACTCGATCCCCGGGAGGCGGCGGAAGCTACGGGACTTTATGGAGCTGGGCAGAGCCCCGACCGGGCAAGCTCGGGCGGGGCTGGTAGCGGTGATGGTGGCGGTGGGGGCTCGTGCGCGGAGCAAGACATGTGTGGTGGTGGGCTGGTGGTGAACTGTCGAGCAGGTGCAGTCGCCGGGATGGGCGGTCAGGGCCAGACGCCGAAGACCATCTACCCATGGATGATGGAATCGAGACAGAATACGAGACAGAAGAAGCAGTCCGAATGCGGTAGGTACACGTAGAACCCCTGTTTTGAAATCCCTCCCCATGTGCAACTGTCATCATGACTTGGTATGTTTGTTGTCGTACGGATGAGGACAAATAACATTGACCTCTATAGCTATGAACTGCAGCTAACTCTTACCCTTTTTTCATAGTACAAGAGTTAATGCAATTTTGTAAACAAATTGAGCCTATTTTTCATCACGACGGTGCATCGTAACTTCTAAGCAAAACGAAGAAAATAATATTACGTATAGTGTTTAGTTTGTTTTTGTTTACATTCTTCAAAAAGATTTTTTTTTAAATATGACATTAATCGAAACGATGGCAAAAAAAGGAGAAAGAGAGAAAGGGATTTAATCAATGTCTCCTCTTGACAACACATCAAACACAACAGTACTGTAGATAGAACATGCATAATACGTAAATACAAACAATACAAATACGTGTGAATTACCGGAAAGTATATTGGAAGGCAATATCACGAAGGTTATACATGCTTTATCCCGTGAAATATCGAAACATAATGCATTTCTGTATACTGAAAACACATTCAAGCCCTATCACGTGTATTGAATACGAATACAACAATAGTATGTTGCGTAATAAACACTGACATTAAAGATATCATACTAAAATTGGCGGTAAATATGTCTATAAGCCATGTAAGCAGGTAGTAATAGGATATGTCTCGCCATACACAAAATAATTTCTGACCAAAATGTTCTCTTGACAGGGAAATATAGCATTGTTACCATGATTACCACCATTCCAAACAGCCTAAATTATTAATCAGGGTTGAAGAAATAGTTATGTACAATTTGAGAGAACATACTTTGTATAGCTGAATGTATCATTGTTATATATACTTCGCACAAAAAGTTCCGCAATCGAGGTTTGCGCATTAATAACTTTTCTGTTAGGTTATTACCATTGATAACTTTGGTATCATTGGAAAGCGTGAATTCTCCCCTTTACATTGATATAACATTTGCTATGAGTATTTCATCCTGGAATGTGCATTGCATCCAAATTTAGGGCAAAGTCAAAACTGAAATGTTGCAAAATGCACTGATTCTGTCAACAAAGGGCCTTCCTTTTGTTTGAAGATTAAAATGTGGCTTGAATGCCTATTACGTTATTACCATTCATAAATTTGGTATCATTGGAAAGCGTGAATCCTCCTCTTTACATTGATATAACATTTGCTATGGATATTTTATCATGGAATGTGCATTACATCCGAATGTAGGGCAAAGTAAAAAATGAAATGTTGCAAAATGCACTGATTTTGTCAACAGTGTGCCTTCCTTTTGTTTGAAGATTAAAACGTGGCTTGAATGCATGACCACCTCACCCCCATTCAAGCCAAGGAAGGCACTCTGTTGACAAAATCAGTGCATTTTGCAACATTTCACTTTTGACTTTGCCCTACATTTGGATGCAATGCACATTCCATGATAAAATATTCATAGCAAATGTTATATCAATGTAAAGAGGAGGATTCACACTTTCCAATGATACCAAATTTATGAATGTTAATAGCGTATTAAAACAGTTATTAATGTGCAAACCTCGATTGCGGAACTTTTTGTGCGAGGTATATATTGGTTTACTTGCTTTATGTGTATGTCGAGAACAATTTATATTTAGAATAAACATCAAACATGTCAATTGAAAAAAATAGGTATTTGCTTCAGGCATTAATTTTTTTATGTTCGGAGGCGAGTAAATAACAAACATCACAAAATACGAATTATAAATCTTATACATTATTACATGAACCCTGGGCGCAGATAAACGTATTATATTTGATATTATAGTTTCATGGCATTGCGTGTCTTCATTTGCCGCAATTCATGGTCAAATCTGGTAAATTGCAAAAGCGTTTTGGCCAATAAGTCAATGACATTTCAAATATTTGAATTTAAGCGATTAAGCACAAAGAACCACGCGGGAAGCTTCCAGTCCCAATGTGACCAATAGTGACAACTTGTAAAAACGAAAGAATCATAGAAAGTGCAAATATGCATCCATCATAATTATGTTCCTTTAAACTTCTACTTTTTATTTTCACTTTCAATATCACGTGAAGCAAGCTACGACAGACAATGATTATCCTTAATCCATTATTTGGTCTAGCTTAATTGACTATCATTAAGCGATCCGTCATCGAATAATTGTCTAGCTCAGTTATTCCTGTCCCACACACGACTGAACACTTCGTTACTACTACTGGATCTCTATTCATATAAAATCAATTATGTCTTTGTGTGGATGATAGTCTGTACATTTTGCGTGATTAGCACTGTGACCATGACCATCGGAAAGGGGGAAACTGAAAGAGCAAAGATTTTGTTTATAAACAGAAACCAATATTTAATATAATAAGTGTCGTTACCTCTTACCTATATTTCCACTTTCACGTGAAACAAGTGAATATTTATTGTGATTGATTGTCTTTCATTTGGTTTATAAAGCGGGGTAAAATTATGAGTATTTAGCTCGGTAAATGCACAACCATGAGAAATATAATACAGGAAAGAACGGGAATAATACAAACAATCAACATGCATTTAAAAAACAATTAAGCGTCGGTAAACTATTTCCAACTTTTGTTTCCACTTTCGGAATCACGTGCTACAAGCTACACAGGAGTCGCAATGACCCCTAATCCATTAGTTGTTTTAGGTAAATGAATATCATTAAGCGATCTGTCATCAACTATTAGTCTTGTTTGGGTATGATGCATGGCGATAATTATCAACTGACCAGTCTTGGTATAATTATTCATCATTACCAACAGTTCATCTCACTCGCCAGAACAATCAAACATTTCATTTACTACACTGTTAAAACGCTGTGTAAACAAATTCAACAACTTGTTGATATTTTTCAACAACCGCTGTTTAACATATATGAACCATCCAACTGTTGTTGAAAACATTCAACAACCCCAGTTGTTTAAAGTTTACATAACTGTTGTTTTAATTTGTTCTACAACTGTTGTTTAGAATAAATTTCAACAATCCCGTTGTTGAAATAGCAAATACAAAACAAGATGTAAAAGCGGCAAGGGTAGGATTCGAACCGGGGGTCTTTGGGTTATAAGTTCACTCTCTACCGACTGCGCTATCTCGGTTCGCTTGGTTTGCGAAGGGACAACAGAGGTTTTGACGCGGTGATTTTGCGGTCGAAACTATCACGTGATTTAACACGTTTCAACAGCGCTTGAACAATGGCTGCTTAACACAACCCTTCTTTGTACAACTTATCATGCTACACCTAAAGTTGTATGAAAAGATTTAACAACCAACAGCGTTTTTTTACACAGCGACATCGTTCCTTGAGTCAAGATTGATTTGTTTCTTGTTGAGAATCTGAATACATAATCTAGTAAAGTAATATCTACAACAAATAATATCCAACTTGTGTTTTTGTTCTTCTCTTTTGTTTAAACTGCTTTTGGTCGATTGTCGCCATGTGTTATTATTACATTCGTATTCAATTAGATAATGATAACATAGGACCTGTGGTGTTTCTCAAAGATCCTATGTTGAACTAGACTCTGAGTTGGACGTAACCATTACAGAAAACCGTTAGTTTCTTTGAAATTCCTTTGTAAAAGTTATTCTAAAATGCATAACATGTTGATTCAAATCATAATAATAATTATGTTCTATTATCAAGGCGATTTCATGATCTTGACAAAACATTTATTCAAGTCTAAAATACTTGCATTCTTGCTTTTTAATAATGTTTTATTCCAAGGCTACAAGTGGCTTTCCATAATAGTTAGGTCCAACTTAGAGTTAAGTTCAGCATAGAATGTTGGTGTTTTTAAATATAATTGATGATACCATTGGCGTTATCCATATCCATACTTACAATAGTATAGTCATTAATACGTTTCATTATGTTGCTCTTTGTGGCACTAATTGTTTAAAGATGTAATGTTGCTTTGGATTACGTTTTGTTATATTACCGTAGTTGAATATAGATCTGGGCAGTCAATATATTATTGGTATTTTTCCCAATTTAATTGGACTGAACGTTTACAAATATGGACGTAAAGTTTAAAAGCTTGAGTTCTGGTAAAGAAAGTACAGTTTTGGTCAAACTGAATTTTAGTAAGCAAAACCTATATTACAAACTAATAGTTATAACTCCACCATGCTAAAAAGGAATGAAACATTACAAATGACTAAGTAAAAAACCTGTTATCATTCAAAAGAAAGAGCCGTTAAAACTCAAGAGGGCGCTCTCTAAACACTCATTGGTTTCAACCATTTAAAATATAATATAGTGCATGTGATGTTTTGTTGAAATGGTGATTAGATAGAGAGATAATCAACAACTATTTAAAAACCTATTTGTAAATTTTTGAAAAGAGGAAGCATTTTTTAAAAAATGTTAACGGCTGGTTCAAAATTGTTGAATAATTGTGGGGCCCCACATTTATTACGAATGGCTATGTTTATGGATATTTCAGCCATTTCTGAACCGATTTTGATCAAATAAAGTTTATTCTGTCATTAAAATTGTATTCTCTTTCGAATTTGACACTCAGTTTTTCATTATCTCACAAAGAATGTATTTTATGTAGCGCCCTCTATACCAAAATTCAACTACCCCTTTAAATGCATCATAAGTAATTCGATGATGAACTCGAAATGAACACAGGCCTGCTGGCCCGGGGCTACTAAATATTAGCTTCGGGCCACCAAAATGTGTTGACCCGAATGGGCAACCAAATATAACAGAAATTATTCTTTTTTAAATAGCAGGCTTGACAATATTGTTTTACTTGTCCGACTGAGCCACACGGCTAAACAGTTAATTTTAGCATTGGATAAATATTCAAATGTATGTATTTATTTACACATCGACATTAATGTTTATACGAATAATTCAGCTATACAAACAAGTGAAACTTGTTTGTCTTTTTCGAGAATATAATTTATTTAACAAAATATTACTGAAAGTGTAATTAAAGAAATATACTACACTTTCTGTAATCAAGTTGAAAATTGACATCAGATTGAAGGCATTGTAGCAATTTTTGTCAATTTTTAGCAATCATGTTAATATGGTTTACCATGACAATAATTGTCCATGCTTGTTAACATGGAGAAGGTGATATTTTACGAATAATCTGAATATATTTGTTTAATGAAAACAAATACTAAACAAATACAACTAGGCCTCATTGGGAATCAAGCACCGAGACCCTCGGATTGCTATATAGACCAGTGCTTAGACCATTAAACTAAAATATTATTATGATTATTGTTCGTTCATTGGGTGTGCCTTGTTGATGTAGATTCGGACTTACATGAATATTGAACAGGGGAAGTGTCAGCATCATAAGGGTCCCGTCGCAGAAAGAGATACAATCGATTGTAAGTTACGATTGATTGTAAGTCAGAAACTTTGCGCGTTTCAACCAATCAGATTCGCGCATTTAGAACACATGATCGGACTTACAATTAATTGTAACTTACAATCGATTGCATCTCTTTCTGCAAATAGATAAAATATCGGGTTCGATTTCCGTTGCTCTTTTCCTTCATTTCTAGTCAGTTTAACAATGTTTGAATAAAACATTTTGTAATAACATGTATGATTATCCTTCAGGTGTATTCTTACATCTCTATCATACGCGGTATCATCTCACCAATCGCCGAAGTAGGCAAAAGATAACCCACCGTTTGTTTGACCGTTAGGGCGCCACCAGTGGTATGGCGGTTGACAACCATTCTCTGTCGATCCTTTCTATTATGTTGTCTTTGTTCCGGGCCTATAATCAATGGGTTTAGAATTACTGTTGGTTAATGCAATTGATCAATATCTTCTAAATGCAAGTATTTTTGTAAGATAGTGTGGATAACTTTTAGTATAACCTTGTTATTAAGACATACATGGTTTTGAAAGCATTTAAAACATACTATAAACTGGACCCCAAAACATAACTATCATGATCATGATGATGCAACCGTAGTCTTCCGTTTGCATCGTGTTGTCTCACAATTTAGATTAAACTAGTGCATGCTAGAGTGGTTATATTGTTTAGTACCCATTCACAAATCACTAGTCATGGTAAGTTTGGTGGTGAGAGTGTCCGTCTTGTGCACGCGAGGTCCTGGGTTCGATCCCCCGTCGAATGACACAAACAAACCTTATAATTGTACCTGCCTACTCGTACATGCATATTCGTAGAATGGAGAATGGGAAATTATACACAATGACAAACCAGAGAACTAGCCCCATCCCTTCCGCAGCTTTCACTTCTTGTAGCAGACGTGTGGCCTCGGGCTAATGAAACGGAGAGAGGCGCCGCCATTCGAAATTGGCACGGGGAAGACTTGAACTAAAACGCTAAGATTCAACACCTTTGTGCTATTTTTGTATCGTTATTATTTGATAAGTCACATTGTAAATGCGATTATGGTGATTTAAAAGGGGAAAAGTGTATTTAGTAGTTTAACATTAATGGTAATTGTAATTTTAAAAAAGACAATACAAACAAATTCGAGACCAGTTTGAACCTCCTATTTTATTTATGCGGATTATTCAAAATAATATACAACAATTAGTGCAAATTTGAGAAAAAGGATTAACGTGTGATATTTTGCAACATTCTTGTTAAGACACCTACCATGCCTACATTAAGACAATGATTGTGTCAACTATAATGCTGCTCTATAGTTTCTTAATTATATAGGTTTTCCCGCTCAATTTTGCACTTTTTTCAATCGAATTCATTTAGGGTCATTCGAATTCGCGCGTTGCCGCGTAATCGTTGGTATCGGTCTTCCAAATTCCGAATAAGTGCATGCGAATTCATGCATACGCACACGCTTTCGTGAATAGACACAGAAGTTCATTTATGGGCATTCGAATTCGCGAATGTGCAGCCAACTGTCAACGGCCTTTCGCGAATTCGAATGACCATTGATGAAAAGGTATGCACTTTGTGCGAATTCACTTGCTCCTACGTGATTTTGAACGACTATTATCAATTCGATTGACACAATCGCGAAATTGAGCGGGAAAACCTATACTAGCTTAAATCATTACTTGACGAATTATAAAATGTACCATTGTGACATTAAGGAGGAAGAATAACAGAAACGTGTTGGACAATAAACAAATGTCATATTTAGACAAATAATAATAATAATATAATATACTCGATTTATATAGCGCCTAATATGATTGATAATCATCTTTAAGCGCTTTACAATGATATTATTACCCCGGTCATAGGATACAATGCAAACCAGCACACAATGTGCGCACCATCTCCACTCCCTGGGGAGCATTCCTTCCAAGCGGCTCATGGGAATTGAGAAGATCTTTCACATAAATGCTGTCACCTCCTACCGGGTCCCCATTTATACACCTGGATAGAGAGCAGCAATGTGGATTAATTGTCTTGCTGAAGGACAAACGTGATGGGCATACTCCGGGTTCGAACTCGGGATCTCCCGCTTGGAAAGTGAGCGCTCTACCAATCTTGCCACACCACATCCACAATAAAACAATAATGGTATGTAAATAATGCAATGAGGTAGACATCGATAATGGAGGCGGTATAGAAAATAATGATACAGTGTGCGCAATTCATATATTCATAATTCATATGAGGTACTATATACCCCTCGAAATGGTTAGGGTTAAGACATCACAATAAACGATGGATTCAGTTGTGTTGTTTTATCAATCTAAATACGTGGCATACATTCATCGCAAACATCTCCATCAAAGACATGTTCACGTTCACGAACTGCAAGTGTGTAATGGTATGCGGTGTGTTGGGCCCATTAATAGGTGACTGAAAAGCTACTGCCATAAAGGAACCTATATCGTCATTGTACTGTACATACGTCCAGGTATACTACTGTATTGGTATCTGGCATAGCAGTGCAGTCTCGCCAAGATGTCTGTGTGTAGGTAATTTGTAGCAGTTCGGTCTTCACCCAATTGGTCTACTCCCAATTATTATGTCTACAAGAATTGTTAGAATAAATTATAAACATGTATACTCCCAATTTGTCTACAAGCATAGTCAGAACAAATTATTAAGATGTCTACTTCCAATTTACCTACAAGCATACTCAGAATAAATTATGAGCATGCCTACTCACAATGTGTATACTAGCACAAAAAAAATCCGAATTTAGATGCGTATATTTTTTAAAGGATTAGGGACTATGAGTTGGGCTAAACGGGTTGGGACTAGGGTAATAATTAGGGTAAGAAATAAGTTAAGGAAATTAATAGTTTTAGTTTTGGGTCAAACATAAGTTTAGTAACTAAAACTTGTAAGTTATCATTAAAAAATAATAGTTGATTCTGTCTAAACAGTTTAACTGTATAATTTTGTTTTTCATTACCTCACAGAAAATTATTATTTCTCGAAGCGCCCTCTAAACCAAAACTTAACTATCCCTGTAAGTTTGAAGTTGGGAAAATTGAAATTTCAGTCACCACACCATGTAGCAAGCAGACCAAATGAGATGTGGATCAAAATTTGGTGCAGACCAAGAGAGCATACTGTATACCGTCTGTGAGATATGCATGGGACAACCAGGCATGCAGGCTGCTCCCCCTTGCCTTAACTCGCTCTCCAGACTTCAACTTGGAAGAAAGGGAAAAGTATAAGATAACGAAAGGAGAAATGATGGAAAGTATATTAGGTAGAATGTTATACCCCGGCCCACAGGGTTGAACTCTGGTGATGGGTTTACCCACCGACCATGCCAACAGTCACCAACAACGGGGAATACTCAAATTTTAAAAAGGGAAAAAAGAATGTGAACAAAAAGTGGAGGCAAATTTGTAATTCTTGAAACGGGTTCAACAACGGGAATGTATAAAGAGAATATATTTATGTGAAATTATTTAGTGCGTTAGTTTTTGCATGGATGTTGTTAAATTAGGCTCCCCTAATAATGTAAACGATATCCATGGTTAGTGCATGGTTAGTGTATAAAACTTAACTTTAGTGTGTATGGTATATGTATGTATGTGTGGGTGTGTGTGTGTGTGTGTGTGTGTGTGTGTGCGCGTGTATGTATGATGGAATGCGTGTTGGTTTGTTTACACGTCTTTGCACGTACGAAGGTACCATTTTGTCGTACTTGATAAAGAATTTATCAAAATATCCCACTACATATTTTGAGGTTAGTTTAACGTTAATATTTTGCATATTATTTTTAATGTTCATATGAATTTTTGTAGCGATCAATTATGAAGAAAATAAGAAATTAATAAATTGTTATTTCATGTTTTGTATGGTTTTACTTAATTAATAGTAGATTCGCTTAGGGTGATTTCGCGAGAAACGTATAGTAGTGTTTCGGTGACGTAACGGATTTTTGTGGATCGTTACATTACTCGTTAACGATTTATGTTTTTAAGAAAATATGGTACAAATGATGTATTAGTATAAAAATGTTATCTAACATTATGATCTGAATTATGAAAGTAGTGAATTTCGCCACAACACTATTCTTTTAAATGTTTGTATGCGTATGTCCTCCAGTTGTGCTATCATGTGTGTTTGTGCGTTTTATGTATACGTGTGTATGTGCATGTTCGTCAGTCATTCCATCTGTTGAAGTTACTTGGCGTGCGTTGTTGGATTGTGGGTTAGGGTTAGCAGCTATAGTGTCTGCCGAAATCATCATGGGCGATTCACCGCATTCTGCGGGGCCTCTGCGAAGGCTGTCCGAGGGTACAAGAGGGGTGCACGGCAGTGACACGGGGGTCAGATCAGACACACATACCAGACCTGCTAGCTTGGATGGTTGGCTGGCTGGCTGGCTGGCCTGCTAGTTTGGTATCAAATTTAACTTGTATATCGTGATCTGGTGATGGTGAACTATATTCTTGGGATTCCAGATGCTTGTATGAACCTGGGTAGAAATTTACCCACCAAACACACAGAGAGGTTTGGCCCAAATGATATTACCACGTCTCGTCAATGATGGCTCACTCTACAATGCTCTATATATCTCTCTTTCCTGACATGACCTCGGTGGTGCATGATATCTTAATTTATAAATGGAATGCTTAAAGCGATGTACGTGGAGTTTAAATGGATCTAGTGACATTGTCCAAATCCACAAATCTTATTTAGTACTCTAGTGGTTCTCAACGTGGGTGTATTTGCAGTACAGTTTCACTAATAATAATAAGGGAAAATGAACAAAGGCAATAATGTTTCCACGGGATTTGAACCCAAGATCTCGACCTCCGGATTGCTAGACCATTGCTCTACCAACTGAGCTAGAAAAGGCCCTTCTGCTGGTGTTCGTCCCTGAAACCCTTTTCAACGTTCGTAAGAACGTCATACTATATAAGATAGCAATGGTTTCGAAATATTTTCTAATTGTTCATAATCTCCATGTTGTAAATGAAATCCGTACACACAGCAATTAAAGTATTCTTAAAATGGTGAGTTTGTGTAATGCACACACAAACATTATATATTGGGCAGTGTTCATTACAATCTCTGTACGATTCGTACTTTTCGACGTTGGTCAACGTCACACATTCATTGCATTTTGTGTAATTAAATAACAAACAGTTTTGTTTATTTACTAATTCATAAAAATACATCAAGGTATATAGGTCACACAATTATACATAATAGATAATTATATCCAGAATACACTTCATATTCTACAGCTTATTCTTCACAGCATTACTATCATGTACTAAACACTAATAGCATAATTAAACAAACAAATTTTAATAATTATTAAAAAAAAAAAAATTATGAAATTAAAAACCCGACAAAATTGCTGGCCATTATTGTGGAATAGGTAAGACGAATAATTGTCCTCATAACCTCCGTCAAAACAAAATCTCGTGAACTTGACCTCTTTTTTTGTATAATCGACCCAAATATTCTCATCAAAATGCCATTACCCATTATGCACATTTGATGTACATGCGACTTGCGTGTTTGACATGACGTCATAAATGGGGCCGTCATAAGTTCAAAGCTACGGTGTATTGTGTCTGACGAGCAGCTTTATACAGTATAATTAAGTTCATGCTGCTATTTTTCTGCAATTTGCTTAACGATAATGGAAGGATTAGCACTTGTAACGGTTACAGTTCCTAAACATAATTTTGTTGAATTGTTCCTGCTATGGTTTGCTTCGCATGCATGTTCATAGCAGTGGATAACCGACTCTACCAGTTTCCTTTATCAATATTTATTCCCGTGATCGAAAAGTAAATCAGTTTAATCGCCCCAATTCTCTCTCTTTCTTTCTCATTATTTCTTATCATTCACCTTTCTTCTGGAATAAGTCATGTCTTTCTTAATATGTAATTCCTCTCATTATTTCCGTACTTCTTTATTTACATTTATCTTACCATACTTGCAGCCCCCCCCCCCTCCTCCTCCCCCACCCCCTTTCGCTTTCTCTATTATCTCCCCCTATCCTGACTTGATAATTATGTTCATTTTAGTTACCATAGTTACAGTTTGAGAATAATGCGTTTCTCTCAATATCTCATCTTCTTTTTACATAGAATGTGTTCCTTTCGTTGCTGATCGCCTCTCTATTCCACATCTCTCGTAAACCATGCTTACTGCAAACTGCAATCAACAGAAATGCCTAGCTCATTGCAGCGTTGATTGAAATAACACGCGCCCTGAATCTCAGACCATCCGCTGCCATCTGATATGTGATATGTATGTGTACTTGTTGTGGTACATGCATTTCATATTTCGTTTCCAAGGTCATACATTACTATATATTTTTTGCTTTCAAATAATTGTTTGCACAGTACATGACATATTGTACTCTCTGCCCTGAAATAAATCTGAATTATCCTATACACAATCATATTTTATTAACGCACCACAAAAATATTTACGTATTCGTTAGAATACTACCGTGACTATAGGTTCGATTTGAGTTGATATAAATGTATTTCTACATTTCACACTTCAATTTGTTATATTATGAAAGAAACACATAAAGCAATATATTTATGTCAACAGAAATACAATATAAATTGCACAGAACTAGAACAAAAATAAATCGTAAATTACATAATCACTCAAAACGAGATTCTGCAACATAATGTGAAATACATGGAAACTAAAGAGAAGCAGTGGAGCTTGTAAAAGGGTACAAATTGAGTAGTTTCTAATACAAGCCCAAATATTAATGACGGAAGCTAAAATGGCTACCACAGCAAGGAGCGCACGTTTAACAGGCGCAAACAGCAAGTTTTGTACAATAATAGTTATCGTGATCATGAAAAAAACCACATAAATGCTATTAGTAGCATTGTACAAACGATTGAACAACAAAAGGTGGTGGTACTAAATAAGCATAACAAATTATGTAATCATCTAAAAACTGTTTATGTCCATTATAGTTGTTTAATGAAAAGTATTAGTTTTTGTTTTCATGTAGGATGTGTAAATGATTCCTTTGTTATGCTATTGTCATATTCAATGTCCTCTAAGTTATTAGTGAAAATATTATTAAATAATATTGTTTGACATGTAGGATGTGTAAAAGGTACCTTTATAATGATATATTCATTGTCATATTCATTGTCCACTGAGCATGCTGAGTGATTTGTAAACTATTATTAAACAAAATAATGCCATTAAGACAGATAAATTAATTAAAATTCGAATCATCTTTTTTTGTCTGAATCATTTGCGTATGTTTGTGCATAAATGAAATATCAAAATAATGATACTTTTAACATTTTAAATGTAATGAATAGTATATTAGTAACGGATAAGATGATATAAAAAAAAAACTAAAGATTGAGGTACACAACCGACAACGTATTTTTGTTTTTCTTTCTTGGAAGTGTGGTGATCCTAAGAAGAACCCGCTCATCACTCAACAGTTCGATCAGTATGTTATGATCTGAACGAACATATTATACTGATCGAAATGTTGAGCGATGGTTTGGACCTTTTTAGGACCAACTCTGTTCCATGAAAAATGTATATTATATTTGGTAATTTTACCATTACGATTAAAACATCAAGTCAAGGTACAATAATAAAACCGATTAAGTCCTGTTAATGATTTTGATTGATTATGAGAAAGTTACTGGTTCCCTGTAATACAATATGTTGTTGGCATTGATATATTATATATTTGAATTAGTAAAAGTCCACCGTAGAAATGTGTTCTGGGCTGGCATGGCTGTGACAAAATGTGAATGAGAGGCATGGAATCAGGAGCGAAAATGTGAGCGAAACCCGGTTGAGAAACAAATTAAATGTATTATATCCAAGTTATGATAGTTCAAGTTCAAGTCAATTTCCACAAGCAAAATGCCAATTGTATACAATGAATGAATCACAACAACTTGTAAGAAAATAATTGTACAAGTTGAATTATAAAGAAGTGCATGTTATTTTACACTGCCAATCAAAAATACCATTTATATCATTCTTTAATCATGTTAGTTGTTTAGAATTGCCTTGTTATTGCCACTAATTGCGACGTCATGAACGACGTACTGCCATTATGATATGCACATGACATGTTTACAAGAATTCAAATGTTCTTAATAACTAGGCGATTTTATGACCATTCAAAACATTGTATTGTTCCTTTCATTGATCTTATTCTCTGACAATACTGGCATAAAGGCATATAATTCGTTGTATGGTTATGTGAAGGATATTCTCAATGCCCATGAGCCGCTTGGAAGGAATGTTCCCCATGGAGTGGAGATGCTGCACACAATGTGTGCTAGCTTGCATTGTATCCTATGACCGGGGGTAATAATATCATTGTAAAAGCGCTTAGAGATGATTATCAATCATATTAGGCGCTATATAAATCAAGTATTTTATTATTATTATTAATATAAACCAACATTACAATGATTACTTAAAACAATATGGCTACGTGCACTTCAAATTTATATGCGTTAGCAATACAATAAATACATCATATCAAATCAAACTGATACTTGAAATACGATATTTAACTGACTAAGGATTATAAATGTATGGTGATGTACACATTTTTATTTCGTGGGATATCACTGAGTCGGCACGCAAAGCGAACACTATAAAATCGGTGTTTATCAAATACGTAGTAAAAAAAACATGTTAAAGTGATCCTTTACCTTTATATGTTTGTCCAAAAGTGATATTTGAGACTTCAATCATATACCAATATCATTGGAAGATTCTTGCGAATGATTAGTGATATTTTCATAGAAAAGGAATGTTGTTTACCTAGTGAAAAAAGAGTAAATCGATGTCTGATTTTATCCCAATCGTTCGTGTGAAATATCCAAATTCGGATACTATGGAGGATTTAGTCTCCAAATTCGGATGCTCTTGACTACGGTCGAAAGCGCCCACAGATGCTTTAAAATTAAATCTGAAATATGTTCACATTTGAAAAGCAAAACCTATTTCATTCTTCTGTTACCATAAGCCAACTGACAAGGTACAAGAGACGTGTGAAAGCTCCAAGTGATTTTGGTTGAATTTTCACAAAATCGATGGATCACTTTAATGCAGTTTGTCACATGTGATGCACATGTATGACAATAAATAAATAATATTGTAAAATCAATTCAGAATCATATTAATCATGGTTCGATACTTACAATCTGATATCTAAATGACTAAGGAAAATGTTATGTACATTACAATAACAAACAAAATCCGAGGGATATCACTGCACCGGCACACATACCAAGCCGACACTATGCACATCAGTGTTCATCAAATGAATAGTGTGTTAATAAAGAGTTTCACGCTGATGTACATATAAACATGGATAATCGAATCAATTTAATGATTGATTTATATTATGTTCAATTTGATAGTTTTCTGAGTATTAAAGAATATAAATAAAAGGTTGTGTATATTAACATTAAAGTACCTGTAAAATGTCTAATTCCACAAAAATGTATTTGAGCTTCCACATTTCTCTTCTACCGTGTTGTTTGGCTTATGGTAAGATGAGAATAAAATAGGGTTAGATTTGTTCAAATGCCCCTTTAGTATGACGATATCTATCATTGATAAGCATTCAGCTCAAGAGCGTTAATGAACTGTCATAAACGTCATAGACGTCATACTGTAATAAGATGTAAAAGCTGACGCAAATGTTCGCTTTTTAACCAGGAAAGCAGTGTTCTTTTTCGATGAAACTTTCACACATCATTCGGACAAATCTTACAATGATTTTGGTATAGGATTGAAGTCTCAAATGTCATTTTGGGCAATATCTGACACTTTACAGGTGCACCTTTAATATCCTTTTCGGGGAATAGCATTCCTGTTTGCGAGGCCAATCCCATGCAAATCAGTGCTTATCAAATAGTGTGTTAATGAAGTTTGTCACATTGGTGTACATTATGACGTACACAAATTGCATCGAGCAATCAAATACATTTCATCGTGATTATAGTTTCACACTTAACCTCTGTGTACTGCAACAACCATTCAAATGTTCAAGTGCCTACAAAAGGCGCCGTGTCCATACCACCATCATAGCCCCATCATCTTGCATATACACAGATAATCTTTAAAGCTACCGTTTGAATTTCATTGCAGAGGATTTTCATTTTGACATGAAATATAGCATCGAAATCATTATCATTGTACAGCAATATGACTGCAAACAAGTCAAACGACAGATGATTCTTAGAACAATATAGTCGGACATTATAACATCGAATTAAACCAGTATAGATTAACTGCGATGCACACTCTCGGATATGGATATATGTGACATAGTTTAATTAAAACGATTAGATGATTCTTAGATCAATACACCGTGTCCCAGAAAAAACGAAACCGGGTTTCATGGCAGAAATTTTCTGTCATAATGAATAATTTAATTGATGATATATATATGCCTGGAAAGCTCTCTGTCTCTTCTTTCATTTGATATGCAACTTATGGCACATACTTCAAGCATGACTGAATTAGAACAATGACAAGTGGTGTTACCAATATTCAATTTGCACGCATAAATTTGAAGTTTGGGTGAGTTTTAAGAGTTGTAAACGTACTTATTTTTAAAAAGGACAAACACCACATAAAAGTTCATATTTTTATCTTTTACATGACACCGCATGCTAAAAAAATAAATGATTTATGCCAGAGAACGAGTACAATGAAAACATGCCTGATTTCTGCCCGAATGAGTGAAAGTTGAGTAAGAAGTCGCTCAGCTTTCCTGACTAGCAGCTGACAATGGACTTTGCTGCATGAGTGAATTTACACAAACATGGGGATCAGGAAACAGGCTATATCAGGAAAGTTACTCATTTGGGCTGGAATCAAGCATGTTTTCATTGTATTCGTTCTCTGGCATATATAATTTATTTTTTAATCATGAGGTTTCATATAAAAGATAAAATTATGAATTTTCATGCGGTGTCTGTCATTTTTCAAAATAAGTACGTTTACTACTCTTAAAACTCTCCCCAAAACATCACCCAAACTTGCAATTTCTGCGCGCAAATTGAATTTTGGTAACACCACTTTCTATCGTTCTAATTCAGTAATGCGTGAATTATGTGCCATAAGTTGTATATCAAATAAAAGAAGAGACACATAGCTTTTCAGACATATATATATCATCAAGGAAATTATTCATTATAACATAAAATTTCTGCCATGAAACCCGGTTTCGTTTTTTCTGGGACACGGTGTATAGTCGGACATTATAACCTCGAATTAAACCGGTAGATTAACTGTAATGCACACTCTCGGATTATGGATATCTGTGACATAGTTTAATTAAAACGTTTATAGGGGCCCGATGATTACAATTGTGTACTAATTTTACAAATATTATACAATTTTTTACAAATATTACACAAATTTTACAAATATTACACAAATTTTACAAATATTATACAAATTTAGCCAACAATACATATATATATGAGATATAAATCAATATTTTAAAACCAGTTACATGAGTTACCAGTTATATGAAACAAAATCAGTGATCAAGCTTATGCGAAGAAGGCAATACTCTATATTACCTTTAAATAATTAGCCCTTGATGAGGCTAGGTGCAGCTAGGGGTTAGAGTGTCGCACGGGTGATTAATGGAAAATAATTTGCGCTTCATCATACAAACACACACTCATTTTTCACCTCGGCGTGTCTGGGGAACATTACGGGGACACGCCGTATCGGGCCGCCGTGCACTGACTGACAATGCGAAGGAATGCATCACTAGTTTGGGAATTAAAAAGGAGAAAGGATGAATTAAGGTTGATAAGTCTCATTGTTATTAATAATACCGTACCATTTGGGATTTTTGCGGGGCATTTTGTCATCTTACGATATAATCATACCAAAAGCTTTACCATCAATAATTCAGACGAACGCGTAATGGATTATCATCATCCATAATACGTTATCAATATTGCAGAACTCCGTATACTGCATAAGTTATACTCTGCCTAGCAAAAATAATGACCCTTTAAAAATAATCCAGCAATCCATCTCGTCCACACTTCCCTGTGTGTTCCTGTATAATGTATCAATATTCCATCACATCTTTCGAAAGCTTTTTGCTTTATAGTTACATAGATTTATTTCGCAATGTGTCCATGCGGTTGTTCGTAGTATTATCATACAGTATACAAATATAACAAAAAAAAAACAATAAAATTGTCATTTTTCGGAACCGCATCGTGAAAAGGATGAAAAGGGGGAAAAGAATGAGGTCGATGTGTATCTTGATGAATAAACATAGCCTACACACATCTTGGAATGTTGCGAGCATTAATCTGACGATATATTCTGCGTTATAATGTTAATACATAATATTGATGTTGCTATTTTATTTGATGTATTATAATGCAACCAACACTTACAAATTCAGTACTTATTATTAAAATATATATAAAAGGATACGTTCCATCACATAAAACCCCTTTTGGTCCTTTATATTTGCCATGTTTTATCTATATTGTGTCCATGCAATGTTCATTCATGACGTTACGTTTTATAACATGCACTGCCACTGTTTCGGGGTGAATCATAATTATGGCCTACTCCCACTATAACGTATCTACTTTCGTTTCTTATCCGTTTGATATCCGGAATGTATACTAGCATGCAAGAAACGAAATGATATACTAGTAAAGGACCAAGTTCGGAATGGACTTGTATAGGATACTTTAAATTCGGCTCCGTTTAGCGTGAAACGAAACGTCGTGGAACTTCAAAATTTACTAGATACTGACCGTTTCGCCACATTTTGGTCATATAGGAAACGGAAGGAGAAACGGTACAATGGGACTATACAGGGTGGCCCCCCAAAAAAACGGAATGGGGCACTTCCCAAAATAAAGTAACAAAATGATTATGTCTATCGGATAGGGTGTCTTTTCCAATCAAAAACAAAAGCAAGAACAGTCATTTTGGTCATGTAGTTTTTGTTTTAGGGCGCTGTGTGTGACACCATGTCAGGTTCCCATTTTTGTCAATTTGTACCAAGTCAGTGTCTGATAAATCGCACTTACTGCCCGTCATAGCATCGAACAACGAGCATTACGTGCGCCATTATTAGTGTGCATTCAGCTGTGTGCCGAGAGAATGGGCACAGTTGTTCAATACTATGACGGGCAGTAAGTCCGATTTATCAGGCACTGACTCGGTACAAATTGACAAAAATGGGAGCATGACATGGGCCCTGTTGCAGAAAGAGATACGATCGATTGTAAGTTACGATTGATCGTAAGTCAGAACATTTACGCGTTTCAACCAATCAGATTTGCGCATCTAGAACACGTGATCTGACTTACGATCAATCGTAACTTACAATCGATTGTATCTCTTTCTGCAACGGGGCCCTGGTGTCACTCACAGCGCCCTAAAACAAAAAGTACACAACCAAATTACTGTTATTGGTATCGTTTTTCATTGGAAAAGACACCCTATCCGATGGACATAATCATTTTCTTACTATATTTTGGGAAGTGCCCCGTTCCGTTTTTTTTTTTTTTTTTTTTTTTTTTTTTTTTTTTGGGGGGGGGGCACCCTGTATAGGCCAATACGGACAGAGAAGGGGGAAGGTTAGCGGTCGGAATGGATGTATCTGTCCTTATGATTAAGCAATAACACTATTGGGATTTTCCAGATTTTGCCGCGCTGCGTCCTTGCATCAATCATTCAAGTAAACGTAATGTCCAGAATCATCCATAATAGGCCTAAGTTATCAATATTGCATAATCCATTATACTGCATAATTGATCATTCTTCATAATATCCCCCTTCGAAATAGTCCAGTTGGTCATCTCGTTCCACTCTTCCTGTTTATAACGCTAGCAGATCGATGACTTGTGTTGCAATGAATTTATATCATTTATAAAGTATAGTATTGCTAAGTATGCAGTTATCCTTATGATATGAAAATGTTATAATTATAAAAGCCACACTCGAACGTTTCGAAATGCACGATGAGACTTAAAGAGAAATATGAAAGGTTGTTGAAGTGGATTTGTATCTTAATAGTATAGGATATAAACGATACATATTTTAATTGTTGGCTCCTTGTATCTATGTAATTTCGTCATCGTGTGTAGTTATTTGCATTAAACATTTACACAAACATGACAAATGAAATGAAATATAACCAGTCATTACTTTGTACATATGTTATAAGTGCTATTTGTAATCACCATTTCGTACCAACGAAAAAAATAAAAAAATCTTCGAAATAAAAAGACATATCTCGCAAATTATGTCCATAAGATAGTCATAGATAATTGGGGTCTATGTTTAAGTGAATAAACCAAAGAAATGCAAGTGTATAACTTTATAGGTGATGAGGTTTATGAGTTACTAAGAAAAATATGTGTAATTCAATTTCGAATTTCCCATAATGAAATTATATTTCCTGTTTTTGTGGAGTTTTTTGTGAGATATGTTTTTAAAGGGATAGTTGAGTTTTGGTAAAGAGAGTACAGTTTTAGTCAAACTTAATTTTAGTAAAGGTAACCAAAATCTGCACCATTACATTACAAACTAATAGTTAGGCTATAACTCCACCATGCTCGAAAGGAATAAGCAGTTACAAACGACTAAGTAAAAAGTATGTTATCATTCAAAAAGAGCCGTTAAAACTCACGAGGGCGCTCTCTAAAAACCCATTGGTTTTAACCCTTTAAAACAATATTGTGCATGTGATGTTTTGTTGAAATAGTGATTAGATAGAGAGATAATCAACAACTATTTAAAAACCTCTTTTGTACATTTTGGAAAAGAGGAAGCATTTTTACAAAAATGTTAACGGCCGGTTCAAAATTATCGAATATTTGTGGGGCCCCACAATTATTACCAATGATTATGTGTATGGATATTTCAGTCGTTTCTGAACCGATTTTCATCAAATAAAGTTTTTTTCTGTCATTAAAAAAAATGTCACAAAATTATTTTTTTGTAGCGCCCTCTATACCAAAAACTCAACTATCCCTTTAACTCGTTACACTTGCAAGCGTATGAATGTACATTTCTTGTCAAGTATTCATTTTTATTGAAATATAGGCCTACTACTTTTTCACAATCTCTAATCCGTATTTAAACAAAAAACACCGTCTGAATATACATTGTATATAGGTAAGACGCCATGACATAATATACAAATAATACATCAATATATTTCGTGAACAAAGCAAACAAACAAAAAGGAGAGAAGAGGACATTTATTAGAAGAATTCTGGTCGGTTATGTATTATGGCGGAAGCTATTCGGTTCGTGAAACGGATGTACTTCAACCCTAGTAGATCGATCTACACAACAAAGCGGTTCTACGTGGTTCTATCTCTATGTTCCTTTCTCTATCATTGCATCATCCATCTTTGCTTTGGTGTGGGGAGAAAGGGTGACGATTTTAGTCACCAAATTTGTTATTTTTGTGATTGTGTATCGTCTCGACAAAAATGTGTTTTTAAAAACAAAGAAATCTTAATCTTGATGTTAATAACTATTTCAATTAAATCACTTATATTCAAATGTTTGATTTGTGTTTGCTAGTTTGACTATTGCAAAAACTAAACATTTTCAAAGCAAAAATCGTGCAGCCAACCTTTATTTTGTTCACCTGGAGGTGGTTCTGGGATTCACGCCTATATTTAAATCACCATTGCAAAAGAGATTGTTAAAAGTGTTGTTTCAAACTTTGTTTTATCCCTAGGAATGGATTTATGTGTACATTGTATATACAAAGATAATTGATTATTGTTATGGTATTATAATCATGATAAATACAGTCATAGTATTGTTATTCATTTACTCATGTTTCATAGAGAAGTTTCAGTCGTTTCATTAATCAAAGTCATTGTTTGTGCCGTATGTCAAGGTGAACATTATTTTTTACATCATTCGTAATTGGTCTAAACTGTGTATTGCTGGTAAAATTGATGATGATGATGACAATGACGATAATAAAATAGCATAACAACTGGTTTTCATTTCACCCTAATAAAGACCTCGGCCTTAATTTGTTCAAGGATGAATTAAATCATTAACGGCTCATACAAATGTTTATTTTTTGTTTCCCATCGCAGATCCAGACGAGAAGAAGAAGCCGCTTACAGTTGTACCCCCCGATCCCCCAGTCAGCGTGCCGACCACCATCCCAGCCGCCGGGAACGGCCAAACGACTCCGTCGAGTGCCGCTGGAATGAGCAGCAGTAGCAGCAGCATCAGCATAGTAAACGGCATCAGCCCGCGATCCGATAGCGGGAGCAGCGGCTCGGGGTCGGCCAATCCACCCAGCACCGGTGGCGGCGGAGGCGGAGGAGGAGGAGGAGGTGGAAGCAGTAGTAGTGGTGGTGGTGGTGGTGGTGGAGGTGGTGGCGGCGGTAGCAGCCCTAAGCGGAATCGCACGGCGTTCACCAGCGCGCAGCTAGTCGAGCTCGAGAAGGAGTTCCATTTCAACCGCTACCTGTGCCGACCGCGGCGGGTGGAGATGGCGAAGACCCTCAACCTCACCGAGCGGCAGATCAAGATCTGGTTCCAGAACCGGCGGATGAAGTACAAGCGGGACATGAAGGAGAGCGAGCGGGCGGAGCGCGGCATCAAGGTATCGGACTCGGTGCTCGCCCGGCAGGCGGAGCGAGCGGCCGGTCACGTCGGCGAGTCGTTCCTCTTCGGGTTCCACCCGGGCAGCGCGGGGGCGGCGCACCACACCGATCGGACTTTCCGCGGGGCGGCGCCCTATTGTCAGTACTCGGCATACTCGTGCACCGCCCAAGAACAATCGCTCGAGGCGACGCCGCATCTAACGCACTTGTGAAATCTGGACTCTCTTTCATAATACCTTGGATCAGGAGATGTACATAATTTGAACAAAAACAAAACAAAACTTTTTTGACGAATCGTGGTCAGGAGGATGATATTAATGTATACCTATATCGGAATCTGCAACCGTTTGTCTCTATGCATTGCACGCTGATTTATTTATACGGTATTTACATGATAGGTTGTGAATACAAACGGAAACATTGTACGTTGAAATAGCTATGTAAGAAAGAATAATGGTACGGTATTATTCTAAGACTGTATAATGTTTCTTCCATTATTAGAATGATTTGTCACATTATGAACAAAACATGGACATTATTAATGTTTACACGGTTGATGCTACATTATTTGGTCTCTAATTGGTTTTCTGTATACAAGTTCCAAAAGCAATATGCCTACACCATACAGCAACGAACACACATGTATCCATCTTAACCCCTTGACTACTGGAACCGAGTGGGTTGTGTACAAAGTCTATGGGAATTTTATACACTCGTAGGGAACGGTAAGTCAAAATTGTCAGGAATATATTAGTGAGTTAACTATTTTACCACCAAAATAATGTCCAGTATACAACATATACTGATTACCCATTTTTATTAGAAAATGAATTGAATTAAACAAAGAGAATACTAAAATATTATTGTGAGAAGAAATACACCACAAAATAATCATTTAATATCGTTCTCTCAATATCTTATTTCTCCGGCGTAAAAAAAAATATATATAAGAGCCAATAATAATAAACTACTAGTAATATAATGAGTAAACAATGTGAGTTATTTGTGTGCATTATTTCCATTTTCCCGATTTTAATTAAAGTCTAATTAATGGAGCTATTCAACCTTGGTTTTATGATTATAAATTAATTATAACATAATTTTAAAAAAATGAAATAGTTATCTTATTCATTGAGGTGTGTGACTAATGAAGCCTTTCAAAGTGATGTTTATGAGCTACAATATTATTTGAAATTAAATAACATCTGTTGTTTTAGTTTAGATGAAAATTTCAAACGTGTATTTATTATGTCGGTACAATTCTATCTTATTATTTTGATATCGCGTTGCGCTGTTTATAGTAAAACATACTAGTAGCTTATTATGTTTGTTCCTTCCAAGATCAATTTGTTAATCCAACTATTTTTTATTTCGATCAATAAGTTGTTGACTTTAACCTAGCGTTCTAATTAAACAACTATGATGACCTTTTCATCTACATATTAATAATAATTATTGAACATTTGTAAAAGATATTTGCAGGTTAAGAATATTTGGTAAAAGTGTGCATTTCAAGTGTTGAGCCCCTCATCAATTTTCAAAAATAATAATTGTCCCAAAATTATACAGCAACGATAGTTTCCTTAGATTAAAATTCCAGCTAGTTTCCAGCTAATTATAATAAGTATAACACAACATTTTCATACGATTTTGAAAGTCACCATAATATAATTGTCTATTATGAATGATATGTAGGTGAGTTATTAGTTAACATAACAACGTGTATCATTGATGTTATTTGTAAACATCATAATGATTTGTGTTAAATCGATTAAAATTTTCTTCAGTTAAATATTACAATAAAATAATGTTATCTGTTTGGAGTTTGCAGGCCGATATTCAAATCAACCCATTGATGACGGGAAGTTAATGTATAACGTGTTAGCTCTATGAGAATTACACGATTAAGGGGAAACATCTTAAAGGGATCTAGTAACATTGTCAAAATTCTCAAAACTTACTTGGAACTCAAGAGGTTCTCACATACCTCATTGTATGTGTATTATCAATATAAGCATGGAACAGCGTTTGGTTCTCCAAATGTCGCCTCCGTTAGGAAGACATGTATGATTGAAGTGTTCAGATTTATATATTATCTAGTGGATAATGATAACTGTGTATAAAGTCAGTGCAATGAGTTTGTATTTTCACTTTGTATTTTCGTTCATTACTCACTCATATAACATTAATGTACTACACCTCACTCAGAGGACATAATCAGATCACGTGATTATAGTTACATATTATCAACCATTTTTGTTGTTGGACATGTCAACAAAGTTACTAGATCCCTTTAAATGAAAATACAATTCTATGTTTCTCCGTATAGACTGATCATAACAGAGCAAAGGTCGCCACCCTGTCTCTGTATTGGAATTAATGCAAATTCTCTATGTCCTTTTTTTCAGATGGCATATGCACATGATTAGTATAACATCCATCTTCAAACAGACTCATGATTTTGTGTTGCTTTCACTTATGTCAATCGTTCTTTCTCCATCTCTCTCCCCCTTATTCCGTTTCTTACTCCCTCTCTCTGCCTCTCTCCCCCTCTCTCTGCCCCTCTCCCCCTCTCTCTCACCCCTCCCTCCCTCCCTCATTCGCTCTATTTTATCACTTTCTGTCCTTTTCAACTTTTTCTCAAGTCACGTGTTACGTATTGCTATGATGAACATGATAAAAGTACGCCTAACATCTACATGCACAAAGGTCATGTGCTTCCCAATAATAATATCGTGATTCTTACAGCAACAGCTACTGGTTTATTCAAACGGACTGCGTGATACATGTAAAAATGCAATATATTATAGAAATCAATTATAAGTTCAATCTGTTGATGCTAAAATTTGATTACAACTATTTGTATTTGTATATCAATGTACGAAATTGCTAACTGTGATCCTTACGAAAATATGTGGGTGGTCTTTATCAAATTTTGATTTTTCTTAATAATAACATATTCTTTTGTTTATGTTTGATTATACATTATTGTATTATCAAACATGCAAAGGATTTGGAAATGTTTGATGCAAGAACAATAACGTGAAGGCACACAGAGCCGACTCGACCCGATCCGACTGGTTTTCAGTCAGGCTAGAGTGGGTGTTGCTCATTCGAAGCCGATTCAACATGTTGAATCGGCCTCGAATAATCTCACACTGGCTCTAGACCGGCAACACGGGAGTCATGAGGCAATGCACACGAAGTCGATCCGACTGAAGAAAAAAAAACAGTCGGATCGGGTCGAGTCGGCTCTGTCTGCACGTGGCTTAACATCACATTCTCAATTATAATATGTGATTTTGGTATAACATGCATTTTAATAAACCCACCCCGGTATTTTTTTTTTTCTGGACCAGTCCTGAACGGGTTAAAGTGAGGCCTGTAAAGTGTCTAACTCCACGAAAAATTACTTGGAGCTTCATCGTTTCTCTTCTACCGTGTTGTTTAGCTTATGGTAAGAGAAGAATAAAATAGGGTTAGATTGTTTAAATGCCCCTTTAGTATGACGATATCTATCATTCAGCTCAAGAGCGTTAATGAACGGTCATAAACCTCATAGACGTCATACAGTAATTCGTTGTAAAAGCTGACGCATATTTTCGTTTTTTTAACCAGGAAAGCAGTGTTCCTTTTCAATGAAACTTTCACACATCATTCGGACATATCTTAAAATGATTTTGGTACAGGATTGAAGTCTCAAATGTCATTTGGGGCAATATCTGACACTTTACAGGTGCACCTTTAACATATTTATGTTATAATTAGATTTAATATAAATAGGATGTGGTCATTAAGAATCATCTCTGGTGAATGTGGTAAGATTATGCAGCCGCAACTTTTATATCATAAAAACAAATAACATGATTTCCTTGCTTCATCAATAGCATTTTTGAACGAACTGGTTTCATTTTTATAATACGCTTTTATGATTGTTTGACAGATGAGATTCAATTTGTAATTGTTTGAAATGTAATATTTAATTAATTTCTAAGATTGCCAGTATGATGTCAATTGGTAATTATTTTACGAACACATATGCAACATTAATTGTTTTGATAGTTATGAAAAGGTGTTCAAATGTAAATTGTAATTACTGATAATAATAGTAATGACACTGAAACCCCCCAAACCATATATTTGTCTTTATTAAAAATATAAATTCATAAATGGTTGTAATTATGTATTGAATGTATACTCGATCGCAATGCGAGATGATTGGTTAGGGGTGCCCAAATTATGCTATTTATATATTCGTATTATAACGTTCAATAATGTGTAAAATAAACATGTTTGCAGAATAATGATAATAAATTTGAAAACAAAAATTAATGCTGGATATGTGAAAATATGTTTTCTTTGATTCATTAGACAAAATTTGTGCACTTCATGTAACGAAATCATTATGCATGTCTACATTATAAGTATAAGTGTAATATGTTTTAGCGGATGTTAAAAGAGTGGATGTCTCTGAATGTGAACATGTGTGTACGTTTGTGTGTGCGTGTACGTGCGCGCATGTTTGTGCGTTATGTTTGTTTCTGGGGGGGGGGGGTATTTCACAAAGATCCCAATTTGATCTTAACGCTAAGTTGGACTTAAACATGATGGAAAGCCATTTGTAGCTTCGGAATTAGACATAATCAAGAGCCCAAAATGTGAATATTTTAAACTTTCAACAATATTTGACATCAGTAATTTGGTAGTACCATGTATCTTTGATAAAAATTTTAAAATGTTATTGATTTTTATCAACATTGTAGACCTGTTTAAAGAACTCGATTAACAATTAAAAAAATAATAATGGCTTTCCATAATTTTTATGTCCAACTTAATGTTAAGTTCGACTTGGGATCTTTGTGAAACACCCCCCTGGTGTGCTGTGCATATGTGGGCGTGGTCGTGTGTGTGTGTACATGTTTATTCGTGCGTGCGTGTATGTGTGTATGTGTATATGTTAGTTTGTGTGTGTATGTATGTGTATTGAATTACTGTTTATGTGCCTTGTGTATTAGTCGTTCAAGAAATGGGTAGTTTCTTTGATGTTGTTTCCAAAATATTCCTTGAGTCATCTTGAGAAACCTATTTTACATCAAACATTTACTATGACATTTCAAGTTTACTTCGTCTGTGCATCCCATATCTACATTTAATACAATAATAGTGCAGTATTAATAGAGTATACCATGGATAAATAAGTAGAGGGGAGATCCGTGATCATATAAGTATACATCATACACCTACACATACACATCTGTTTTTGGTATATACCAACATGACCAATGAATATATGATGTGATGATTTGAGGAACACGTACCAGTCACCAGTGTAAAGAATATTACCACGATCTCTTTGGTCACCCACGGTGTTGGCTAAGCTACATTACATGACACGTAAATTAAAAGAAGTAGAATTAGCGTCGACAATTTTGATCAATTATTTTATTTACGAGGCCACTCAACATATCGCCCGTTATCATTCATAGTCGCAAATGCGCGCGACGCATAGTCCCTGTTAGTACGAATTAGCGTCTTCGAGGTGCTGATAAATCAACCCCTTCACCCCCACGGACATTATCCAATCCATAAGTATTCAATGGCATGTTCAACGTTTGGCGCTTTGGTAGTTAATGGAGGAACGAGGCAAGGCCACGTCCGGAATTCTCATCTACCCGCCGAAGGTCAGCGGTGCCTACCGTAGCCCCATCGCGATACCATCGCCCTGTGTTGGTATGCTAAACGTGCCGAAATGTCTTCCGCGCTATATTCATATGCATGATGAACAATAAGAAAGTTTGCTGGACTCCCAAGTATATACTGCCTTGATGAAGATGTTATATCAATACCAACTCATCGGTGATGTCTTGCCCATGACAATGGTACATTCTTAGTGAAGGGTGTGGGGGGGGGGCATAAAGAGTGCACGAGTGGGGCTATAGGGGGCTGCTGGTGGTGCTGGGGCTGGGGGTGGGGGAATCTGTCCTTATATTGCTGGTATATTTCTAAACGTGTGTACAGAATGTAGAAAATCCTCTTGAGCAACAACAGAAGTCATCTAACAACTCAATCTCATACCCATGCAATAATTGCACGTTTGGTTCCTACAATTAGGCTCCCAAACTTTAAACATGATTATCTCCGGAGTATATAGACAGAATTACTTAGAGCCATGTTCGTTCTCAATGTTCATGTTTCATTAAAAGGATCTAGTAACATTGTCCAAATCCTCAAAACCCAATTGGAATTCTAGAAGTTCCCTCATACCTTGTTGTCTTCGTATTAACAATAGAATCATAAAACAGGTTTCGTTTTTGTTTTCTGTTCAAATTTCTCTTTCGTTAAAAAGATATTTACGATAGACGTTTTCAGATGTTAAACTGTCCACTGGATATTCGTAACCGTGTACACAAAGTCAGTGCAATGAGTGAATATCACTTTGCATTTTTACTCATTACTCGGCCATTATGTCCATTTAACTTGACATTTCCACACAATACCCAGTGGACAAAACTATCAGATAGCAACAATATACATTGTATCAACCATTCATCACCTTTTGCACATGTCAACGAAGTTACAAGATCCCTTTAAATGCGGGGGTGATCACGTCGCCCCCCCCCCCCCTCCCCTCCCTCATGCACTTCGCGTAATCATTATAACGCCTTTGATAAAGACATCGTCTCACCGGAGAATTTCTGAACGGAGGAGGGGGATATGGGTCGGGAATTTCGTCGGCTTCAGTTCAGTCCTCATACCGGGGTCGATGGTATGCAAAACGTGTCGACCGTTCCCCTCGCCAGGCGCCAACATACATCTCTACCATGTCTATACATCTTTACTCCGACACAATTACACGTTTAACACGTTTAACACGTGTAATTCTTCTTCATCCATCCGGGGGCGTTTCACAGAACTTAAATCTAAGTAATTGGACCTAACTATTATGGGAAGCCATTTGTAACCTTGGAATAAAACATAATTATTAAAAAGCAGAAAAATACAAGTATTTGAAACTTCAAACATAAATATTTATCATTAGCTTCAAGGCTCCTTGATAAGATTAATAAAGATTACCGATTTCAATCAAAATAATATGCCTTTTAAAAGAACTGTTCCAACAATTTTACAAAGAAATAAGGTGCTTTCCATAAAAGATAGGTCCAACTTATAGTTAAGTTCAACTTTGAATCTTTGTGAAACACCCCCCCCCCCCCCCAGGAATGAAATAATATAATTATGTCCAGGCAAAGTTGATAACTGTTTTGCAAACTGGCAAATTAGAAACTCCTATATGCCTATTCTCCCTTGCTTTGTATGATCATCAAATAGAATGATAACTTCATTATTGTCATTCTTTGCTTTTTCTCATGCTATATTTACGTGGACATGTTTTAGTGTTTAACATTGAGAATATTGCAAAACAATAAGTGGTGGAGATGCCAATTTGAAATGATGCATTATTCTGTGGTTGTGAAATGTCAAGTGTCCAATTTAAGGATGTTTTAAAATAAATTGTACCGATAATGACGCTAATTAAAATAATACAACGTTCATGACATAACGTCCAATAACACGATGGCTCAAGTAAATAACAAACATTGTTCCTTTTCCATTCAAATAAATATTTAAAGAACAAAATTGTACCGATTGTTACACTATATACAAATTATAAAACGTTAACAAAACATGGTACAATAACGAGGTATGACTCAAATAAGTTGATGCAGATTATCATTCGTCCAGTCGAAGCATGTTATGAATCGAAGAACTGGAACATTTACTGGCCCAGATTCACAAAGCAGGTTTGTAGGAGGTTTGTACAAACCATGGTTTATCCATGGTCTACATCTATGGTGTGCTGCTCGTATACAAGTAAAACAATTTCTAATTTCTAATGATATGACTGTTAGTGCTTGCTAACCAGCAAATTTCACCTTGTGAGAAGACAAACATTTATTTGGTGCATTTTGTAAATATGTACCATCAACATTGTTAACAAGTAAGGGGTTTACATTCTTTCTCCATCAGTTTACAATTTGCACTCCATAGATGTAGACCATGGATAAACCATGGTTTGTACAAACCTCCTACAAACCGGGTTTGTGAATCTGGGGCTTTATGTTTGATGGCTCAAATGATAGCTAAATCTGTTCCTTTTCTAAATTAAAATTAAAAGTACGATACCATAAACATTTTGTGGGCGATCATCCGTGATGATGGAAATGTTTTGGCTCGGCCGATTCTAGATGCAACGGCCACATGTGAGTGGAATATCATTCTAGCCTTATCTTTACTGGTATACGGTATAATTATGCTGAACATACACTCATCGATTTCCTTTAATCTAATATGGGCCCCGTTTCAGAAAGAGATGCAATCGATTGTAAGTTACAGTTAATTGTAAGTCAGATCATGTGTTGTAAATGAGCAAATCTGATTGGTTGAAAAGCGCAAATTGTTCTGACTTACAATTAATTGTAACTTATAATCGATTTGTATTTCTTTTTGCGACGGCCGGGCCCTTGAGTACTTTCAAAACATTTCAGAAATGTTCCCCCAAAAACATTATCATTGAACACCAATGTTATTGTGGACCCGTCCATGTGGCTCAGTGGAAGAGCGTCCGTCTCATGCAAGGGAAGACGTGGGTTCGAACCCGGGCCGGGTCATGCCAAAGACGATGACCAAAGACGATGACCAAAGACAGGCGCTCGGCATACTTGAGTAGTGTTATGATAACATTCAATAGAACATTTTAAGAAATGCATGCATTGTCATGTCCTACTATATAAACTGGTAATATTACAATATTTATATTAAAAGTTTAAGCCTGGGAACCGTTCAACTTATGATTAATTATAACGGGTGATTATACGCTACAAACTAGCCGATAGGAGGTGAAAGCCTGAGTGAATGATGTTATCAATGCATTTGTACCGCTTGGAATGAAAGCTCCCAAGGGAGTGGAGATGCTGCACACAAAGTGTGGGCTGGTATTGCATACTATGACCGGATGATAATAGTTTCGAGCGCTTAGAGATAACATTGTATCATATTAGGCACCATTCACGTTTAGATGTAACCTTATTATTGTTAGCATTCATATTCTCGGGTCCACTTGAGACCCCTCCCCCCCCCCCCCCCCCCCCACCCCCAAAGCTACACCAGCTTCAGTGTTTTCTCTGTTTCATTTTCCTTAACCATTGTTTTCTTCCGTGAGGTTTAGACAAAGAAATAAGTTCATAAACCCTCGTCTTCTTTATAAATAAATAAATAAATTTCTATTTTTGACGAGGTCTCACGATCGTGTTTAAGGTCTCTTGAAACAAAACAAAGGCGACTGAACGTCACCATACGGCTTCTCTTTTCGACTTGGTGAGCCCTTTGTTTGTCGCATGGGAGATGATTAAAGACGATGAACTAGAGAAAATAACCAATGTGCGGTTGTCTTCGGCAAACCGTGTATTTTGATTGTTGCGTTTTATAGTGGGGTATATATAGCTAAAGGAAAGAGGGGGGGGGGGGCACAATATCACCCCCCCCCCCCCCCCCACCCATCCCCCGTCTTGGGAAAAATGATTACACCTCTCTGACCATGATATGGTAAAAATAAATTATAAATAATATTTAAAAGCATTTCAGTTTTATGCTTTCAGGTTCATGTTTGTTCCCTTCAAGGAGGGGGAGGGGGTGCTCGACCCCTACACAACCCTCCCAATTCACCCCCATGCACCCATGGGTTGGTCCTGTATATACGTCATCGATAACTTGGGACGCGAGGTGACAAGAAGGGTGCACCCGAATGTACCCCTACCCTATAGACACCTGCAAAAGCCCACATCCCGAATACTGTGCGTCGTTGACTCTTGAACGACTCTACCGTGTGTGGGACATTATGGATGCATCGCAGTGTAAAATGCTATCCCGAACGCAATTAATGATGTTTAATATTGCTCTTTTGTTCCGAACCATCACACGGGGTGTCTCCCCCTGCTCTTGTATCATGTATTCTAGTATTGTGTCGAAATTGAGCGCAGTTATCTTCAAAATGAAATTAGAGAGTAGATTGAAGCGTCGGAAAATTAATTATCCCGCCACCCTTCTGTAAACTATCAATTAACATCCAATAAAGGCCCCCCTTTTGAGTGGACGATGTAATTAAGAAATATTACGAAGGTGATGATGATCACAAAAACGCATTGTCTTCTATGGAGGATTATGGTATCTTGCATACCCATCTACATTATATTTTATGGCACGGATAATAATTCTTCTTAATGATCATGATTTCAAAGCTTATAAAATGTAATGATCACACTTCAACGCATTTATATGTCTAGAAAGCCTTGGCATCTTTATTCTGTTTATAGTATGCCGCGGCATTCGCGTCTCTTCCTCCACGGGATAAATTATGGAATATGATGTGACGTTTTTATTGCTTTTACAGCCATATGACACTTCGTGTGCTCTCGTTCCTTGGGTGAGTTAGGGAAAGGCCTTCACACTTCGAGTGCGACTATTGGTGAGGTGCTCACATATCAAAATAATGATAATAATACGGCAATAGATATTTATAGAGAGCAAATTGCAATGAGCCTCTAAGGCGCTGTTATTATTACCCTGGTCAACAGATACACGCTGCGCACAAAATGCACATTTCCACTCCCTAGGGAGTATTCAAGCCAGTCGCCTGTTTGGTTGGTTGGTTGGTTGGTTGGATGGTTGGTTGGTTGGTTGGTTGGTTGGTTGATTGGTTGGTTGGTTGGTTGGTTGGTTGATTGGTTGGTTGGTTGGTTGGTTGGTTGGTTGGTTGGTTGGTTGGTTGGTTGGTTGGTTGGTTGGTTGGTTGGTCGGTCGGTCGGTCGGTCGGTCGGTCGGTCGGTCGGTCGGTCGGTCGGTCGGTCGGTTGGTTGGTTGATTGGTCGGTCGGACGGACGTCGTGAACGTCGTGCATTCACTGCTGTACATTGCTATACAACCTAGCTGATCATAACCCTAACCAATTCCACATTTGCAAATCATTTTCACTTGTAAAACGACTGGAGGTCGAAGGCTACAAAAGTGGCGCCGCACAATACAGTCATCATGCACATAGGCAAATGCTCGATCTGTGATAGTCATTTCGCTGTCACTCCGGTACGACAATTGGGAGACTATTGCTCGAATTAGTGTTGCTTATTACACGGAGTCTGCGAAACCCATTCCATTTGATCAGCTCTATTATTTCGCGAGTGGTCTATCCCAATAAATAATTATTAGGCATCGCATATTAAAATAGGATTTGTTTTATTAACACCGTCTTCGTCATTGTTGCTGACGCCGTTGTAGACGCTGTCGTTGTTTTTGTTTTCTTTCTTCTATTATTTGATTCATATACCACTGTTTTATTTGTCATCGATTGCCTGTTCACTATTTATTTGTTATTTTTCTATGAACCGGATTTAAAATAACATATCCTTTATTTTGTAATAATATCATATCAATTTTTGTTGAAGAATGTATAACTTTCTTCAGAGCAATAACAGCTCTTATAGACATGATAGACATAGAACAAGGTCTATATAAATGTTTCAATTCGCAAAATGTTAAAGGGACTTAGTAACATTGTCCAAATTCTCCAAATCCCGTTGGAATTCTAGTGGTTCCCTCATACCTTGTTGTATTCGTATTAATAATAAAAGCATGGGACAGGTTTCGGTTTTTCAAATTTCACTTTCGTTAAAAAGATATTTATGATTGTAGTGTTCAGATGTTAAATTATTCACTGGACCGCGAAAACCTTGTACAAAGTGAGTTCAATGAGTTAGTGAATATCAATTTGCATTTTTGCTCATTGCTCGGCCATATAACGTCAAATTTTCACACAACACCCAGTGGACATATCAGATACCAACAATATACATTGTATCAACCACTCATCACCTTTTGCACATGTCAACAAAGTTACTAGATCCCTTTGAAGGTAAAAGGGATGAATGGTTTATACAATTTGCAAGTTTCTGATGTATCCATTCAATAATGTGTGAAACTTATGTTATCTGACTCGGTAAAATGCGAGTCATTGATCGGCTCAACACAGTCACGTTATTGCAATACTATTTTGTTATATTACACGGAAGAACCGCGATATATCGATAGAGGAGAATTTTCGTTTAGACCAATGGCAAACGATGAAAGCGGTGCTATCGATTGCAGGTGTTATATAACATGCTGCAAGAGAGATTGTATTATGATGTCACAATGAGAGAAGGAGAGAGAGATTATATTATGACGTCACATTGACTTGTCAACATTATCACTTCGAAAAGCCAAATTTTCTAATCGAGCTCAAAGTGTAAAGATGTGTTACTTTTGTCATAAAACATAACAGATGTTAACTTTGTTGTCGAGGAAAATCACGGAATGTTCCCTCGGGATTTGAAATGCTATTTCGTGAAGACAATAAGTCCCTCGACTACGTCTCGGGACTATGCAATCTTCCCTCAATATTCTCTACACCACCAGTTAACATCTGTATAATATTGTTGTAATAAAAACATATTTGATTTTAATATTTCACTTCCAAAATGTGCTAAATGATATTTCAACACAATCTAGATAAGTATAATAATAAGCTATATACGTGTAGTTAGATATGCATCTAATTTGAAAACAAACGCAATCAAAAGCAACGTGTACAAAGATGAACAAATAAACGTCCTTTTCTTATCAGTGTACTTATTTTGCATTATTTTTCTGATATTATATAGTTTTAGATAAAACATTTTATTGTATTGCATTTCGTCAATGTTGACAAAAGATTAAAGTGGGCTTAAAGTCAAAATGATCACGATTTAGGTTTGATATGGAAGGTTATTACAAATATTATTACTGATTGTAAATATAAGAGTTTGCAAATTGAAAACAGACATAGGTAAATTCATACATCATATTAATGCTTTGGGCTACTTGATTTACGTGTTGATCAGCACAGATACAATAATAATTGAGATGTCCCAGCAATTAATCCCACCAAAATAATAGTCATAATGATAATCATCAAACCCATCGTACTAGTAGATGAAAGGATCTGGTTCATTGTAAATAATGAGTTCAGAGTAAAATGTGAGGCAAATAGCATGGCAAAGAAAGATTTAATTGAGAGAAGCGTCCCAATAATGACATTTGTACGTGTTCTGCTGCTGCTCCCTCGTGAAATGTTCGAGAAAAATGTTCCACAACGCGCTCTGCGTTTTGTGGAAGAGCTCCCTCTGCGTTTTCAACATTACATTGCTGAGGCGCAACAAGCCAGCGGGGAGAAACGTGGATTATTGGAGATAAAAAAGTGCATCAAGATTGGCGAGCTTCACTTTCCATGCCACGATCAAATTCAGACTTTCAGACTTTCAGAAATTCAGACTTTGTTCAATACATTATATGTATAACCATTGATATGATCATATGTTTTGTTTCATTGTCTACCAGAAGGGAATTGAAGTGTCGTTAATTCATTACGATATCAGACTCAGTTTGTATATCATATCAGCGCTTGAACTACTAATATTATACTAATTTATACCCAGTTCAGGAGACTTGACTCGAAATATTATGGCGTGTACAAGAAATTAGACGTTGGAGGGATGTCGGTTTGTCTTAGCTTGTCTTGAGTGGTATGTATCTAATGTTCTTACCATGCAGCAGAGTAACCCACGAGGCCGTGTAGCCCCGCATTCGTTGTATACTGTTGTTGGCTCTCATGTATCGACCAGATGTTATCACTATTGGTGTCACATGGTCAAGGTCTAAGCAGCTAGGGGGTGCTAAGTTTAAAGCTCCATTCGGGTATTTGCATAATTATCATATACACTCAAGTATTCGTTAGCGTTTGAGCATAATGGTGAGAACATAATGTAGTATCGGTCCGGATGCCAACGGTATGAGCCTTATAGTTCTGTTGTAACATAAATTATTACAACGGTTTTTTTTTTAATGTATGCGCATGTTTAAATCAATTCAGTGACTAAGCTGCACAATTAATTACATAACATATCGTTTATGATGTTGTCTTGGTTAACTATGATAATATTCAATAAGGGTTTCAAGATCAGGGGGGTGTTTCACAAAGATCTTAAGTTGAAATTATCTCTATAATAAGTTGGACTTAACTACATGTATTATGGAAAGCCATTTGTAGCCTTGGAATACAATATACTCAAAAGCAAAGAAAGCAAGTATTTCAGACTTTTCATACATGTTGCATCAGGAACATGGAATCTCCTTGATAATAGAAAATGTTATTGATTTTAATCAACATTATATGCCTTTTAAAAAGGACGTTTACAAAAAGAATTTAAAGAAACTAATGGCTTTCCATACTTGTTAAGTCTTAACTTAGAGTTAAGTTCAATTAAGGATCTTTGTGAAACGCCCCCAAGGAGTAAGCTGTAAGTCAGTTAAGGATAAATCTTGCAACGTTACAGAGTTAGGACTTTCTATTAAACCGATCTACCGCAAAAGATTGGGATACACAAAACAAAACAAAAACGATTGCAAAACCTTTATATCACTTTAAGATTTTAATTCGAATAACCTGAACTAAGTGCCGAATAGCCAGAACATACCAATTAAGGTCAAATGTCACTACGCCTGAGCCGGGGGTAAAATGTCATCGTCTATGTATGATTTGTCAATTTGAATAGACATAACCCTTATTGAAGGCCAGGCCAGCCGAGGTACATCGATCGATCGCGTGCTACAAAATGACCAATAAACGGTGAAGCAAATTTAATGATATTTGCATGTTTAATATCGAATTGACCTTGAAATGCATTTGAACATGATTATATAATGTCACATCTAATTTGTAACATGTCGAATAGCCGTTGGAATTAATCTGAACACGATTATGTAATGTCTCGTTTATTATACAGGAAGAAAATCAAATGTGTTGTATGTGTTGAATCTCTCGTAAACGCGTTAACGAATTAAATACCGAGTGCGAAAGTATTATATTATAATCGCACAGTTATTGTGTTGAAAGAATGTTTGATTAAAACATTACATAGCTAGCATGATTTTTAATATAATTATTATTCCCTTTCATTATGTTAATATTTCCAGAATAAAAAGACGGAAGATGAAGAATCAACAAATACCATATGACTTTGTTTATAACATCCAGCACAGCAGTTTACAAAAATAATATCTTCAAAACGATGAACCTCAATTAAATGTCGCCCTCTATGATAATTTATAGCCAGTAATTTGAGGGGCATCCATAGAGTTGAGTTTCCCTACGTACAGCTGCAGCTCTACGGGGGTATCATGTCTTTCTTTTTTTTCTTCGTGTGGATGGGTTTTTTTGGAGTTCTAAAGTGTCTAAAAATTAAACACATATAAATACTTGATTTGTATAGTCTTAGTTCGCTAAGAATTTAATGTATGTATTTTGTTTGGAGGATATATTTCCTAATGCTTATATGACACATACTAATGTGAGAGCCAGTCTGTACAAGTAGTGTTTGTCAGAAACATGCATTCATCAGGAGCGTTTTATCAAGAGTCCTTACGAATAGCGTGGAATCATGAAACACATTGAAAGGGATCTATAGTAACATTGTCCAAATCCACAAAACGTATAGCCCTGGCCACAATGAAACCCACGATGATTCTGTCGTACGAAACGTACATTTTTTCTGTCGTGGTTACATGTCGTACGACATGAGAAGTTGTCGTGGAAGTGGTCACAATGACATTTAGATGCTCTCGCGACAGGAACAATATACGAACATTGAAGTCAGAAAATGTCGTGGTTATGTCGCAGGTCTATCGTACGACACAAAACTGTTGGCATCCTTAAAGGGGTAGTTCAGTTTTGGTATTTGATCGTTTTGGTATAGGGCGCTGCACGAAATAATGTTTTTGTGAGATAATGAAAAACTTTGTGTAAAAAGTGTAAAATTTTAAAGGGATCAGTAACTTTGTTGACATGTGCAAAAAGTGATGAAGGGTTGATGCAATGTATATTGTTGTTATCGTATATGTCCACAGGGTATTGTGTGAAAATTTCAAGTCAAATGGACATTGCATGGCCAAGTAATGAGCGAAAATGCAAAGTGATATTCACTAACTCACTGCACTCACTTTGTACACGGTAAGAAAAACTCCGGGGGAGTTTTTCTTATCTGAATACTTCAATTGTACATATCTTTGTAACGAAAGGGAAATTTGAAAAACCAAAACCGGTCCCATGATTTTATTGTTAATACGAATACAACAAGGTATGATGGAACAGCTAGAATTAAAATTTTATTTTGAGGATTTGGACAATGTTACTAAGTCCCTTTAAAGAGTGCATAATTTTAATGGCAGAATAAACTTTATTTGATCAAAATCGGTTCATAAACGGCTGAAATATTAATAAATATATTTGATCGTGCTGGGGCCCAGATTTATTCGATGATTTTTTTTTTTTTTATTAAACAAATGCTTACACTTTTTCAAAAAATATCAAAAGAGGTTTTTTAAATAGTTGTTGATGATCTCTCTATTTAATCATTATTTCAACAAAACATCACATGCATAATTTTGTATGAAAAATGGTTAAAACCAATGTTTTTTTAAAGAGCGCCCTCTTGTGTTTTAATGGCTCTTTTTGAATGATTACAGGTTTTTTTACTTAGTCGTCTGTAATTTTCTATACCTTTCGAGCATGGTGGAGTTATAACAATTAGTATGTAATGTTATTGTGCAGGTTTTGGTGACTAAAGCTCAGCCTTACCAAAACTGTACTACCCCTTTAACATGTTATGTTTCGTATACGAATGTCGTACGATTATCGTATGAGGTTATCACGACACCAGGTACGACAAAAATGTCGTGGCATAAAAATAAGGTTGTCTGAAATTCAAGCCACGACAGATTGTTCGTTGCAAGACACCCATTTTTTCGTACGACTGTCGTGCGACTATCGTACAACATCGCAAAACAAGCCACGAAATCCTCCAAATTTTCGTCGCCAAGCTGTCGTGATTGTGCGCACGAATCGTAAATCTTCTTTAAACACGGTAAACAAAGTTCTTAAAATATTCATATTGGATACGTTGGTTCGGTGTTTCCTTTTTACCAAACGCAATTAGTCCAAAATCGGATACAACAAAGACGACGAAGAGGTTATAGAATAAAAAAACAAAAACCCAAAACCAATTAGAGCTCGCATCACAGGATCAAGATCGATCGTAATTGATGAGAGAATCTTAAAATCGATCACAAACAGTGATGGATAATCGTTGAACACACACCTCGATACATCACGTAATGTCAAGGCTCTCTCTCTCTTACACATTTTGTATTCTTTCTTCTTATAATTATTATGGTTTGCGTTATCTTCGTCCATTTTCCTGCTTTCAATTGGTGAAATATTGATATAGGGAGAATTTCTGATGGTTCAGTGTAAAAAACGTATAGCGCATCAGTGAGGCTGGGGTATAATATAGTAGAAAGGTTTACTCAGTCACCATCCTTCATGAGCTGCCAGCGACCGTCAGCGATTCGTTGGTTCACCTGGCCCGAGCGTCTGGCGCGAGTTAAGATCAAGAAATGCTTCTCGCAGGCTGAAGAAGATAACAAAAAAAAATAAGAAGGAACAAAAAATGGCGAAACATTATTTACCGAGTCAACGTCGCCATCACAACGTCGTATGTTAAAAAGGGTAACATTATTATCTTTTTCGTCTTTAACCTCATCGTTATCACGTTTTGCGAAACACATCAGTTATTGCAGTCATAAAATATCAACATGTTATCAAGGGGTTAATTATTCATGTCCCATTTTTTTTTTCATTGCAAAAACTAGGTCGATTACTCATTGCTGGATGTCGATTTTTTTTTCTCTCTGTTCATACGTCGTACCATGCTAGAGATCTCCATTATGCGTGAATCATTACGCGTGAATTATGATAAAATGCAGCTGCAGCAACGTAAGTGTAAGGGTTAAACCGTGAGTATAATTATATATACGCCAGGACATATAGAATAAGAATATACCGTGTATCTAGAAAAGTGGGTAAGAATAAGACGAGATAATATGATACCCATCAAAGGGGGGTGTGGGGGGGGGGGGGGGGGGGGGTGGGTTCGAGGCCAACAATGTTCGAGGCCGAGACCAAGACCACTGGTTAAATTGTGTAAGGGGGTGCGGGGGGGGGGGGGGGTTGTCAACAAGACCGAACGTTGCCCGAGACCACTGGTTTAGGTTGTCGAGACCGATATAAAGTGGACCCAAGACCGATTAAAAAAAAGGTGATCCTTTCTGATTTTTGTTGAGGGGGGGGGGGGGGGGGGATGCGTACACGCGCAACGCACCCCCCCCCCCCCCCCCCCCCTGCCCATGATTATTCCAGTAGGGTCCATGATTATTCACATGCGTTCGTCGGGTCACTCTAATATCTTCCCGCAAACGCATGATACTTTAAATTTCCACTGACTACAGTGATGCTTCATTGCAGATCGATGCTGTACATTTCCCCCCACCACGTGTTGGAAGTGTTTGCGAGACCAATAGCTTGATGAATTCCCGATGATACTCGTGATAGATAGCGCAATCTCATCCGCATACTTTAGAGCACAGAAAATGAATTATTTCAATAGAACAAGGATGGCGTTTTGAGGTTTTGAGGGATTCCTACACTCTGTTTATTGCAGCTCGCAAAAATGAAATATGATTGTTCTTGCGAAATGGATGGCGTGATAAAGTAATGGAGTCACACTCTATAAAGTGAATTGTGCAAGTTAAATTGATTATTATCAAATTCATATTGTTCTTTTCCGTCTCATTTCACCTCCTTTGGATAATTAAATCTTAGGGAGTTTTTAAGGACATTGTAGGCTAATCGCAAGTAGCTCGCAAGGAGCTCGTACGAAGTTATGCCGTGTGGCGCTCATGTGCTCGTAAGATGCTCGTACGGCGCCAGCACGATGCCTCAAAATCGCAAGGACACTGTACGATTCTACAGTGCCTGTACGATGACTTCGAGCCATTATAGTTCACGATAATTATGCTCCCGAAAATTACTTCGAAATGTTAAGGGCGCTCGTAAACTTTTAAAGGGATTTAGTAACTCTGTTGACATGTGCAAAAAGTGATGAATGGTTGATAGTAAAATGTGTATTTTTGTGATCTGATATGTCCACTAAGTATACGCTTTAAATGGATGTTATATGGTCGAGTAATGGGCGAAAATTCTCATTGCACTGACTTTGCACACAGTTATAACTTTCCAGTGGATAACTAAAAAAAAAGTTTCAATCGTAACGAAAGGGAAGTTCGAAGAAAAAATGTTACAATGTAATGTTGGTAATAATTATGAATGCAACGAGGTTTGATATCACATAGCACGTGTTCACAAGAAACAATATGAATGATACACTGCGTTGTATGTTTAATGATGTGCTCGACCTACTCTCTAAAACAAAGTAATGATAAAATAACAGTTAGGTTTACGATTTAAAAAAAAACAATAGTGCTACGTTTACACAAAGTACTGTTAGTTGTAATAAACTCATTAAATCAATATGAGATCATTAATATAAGCGACTAGATAAACCAATTGTTGATTCAATTATTAAACAAACAAAATCACCTTTTTATTTTTTGGAATAGTTATGTTCTAAATATGAGTACTTGCGCATCGCTTTTTTTTTTTTAAGTATTCTTATGCTCGTATAGTTTGATCATAACGTATATTCGCTCGATCCCATTTCTTGCTCCATGTATCACACGTGGGCCGACGATTTATCATCAGCGGGTGGAAATATCAATTTTGCAACATAAAACTAATAATTATTGCGGCGTCACGGTCGTGTATTAACCCTTTACATCTTAAAGGGGTAGTACAGTTTTGGTAAGGCTGAACTTTAGTAACCAAACCTGGACAGTAACATTATAAACTAATAGGTATAACTCAACCATGCTCGAAAGGTATACAAAATTACAAACAACTTAGTAAAAAGCCCGTTATCATTAAAAAAAAAAGCCAATAAAACACAAGAGGGCGCTTTCTTAAGAGGCATTGGTTTCTACAATTTTCAAACAAAATTATGCATGTGATGTTTTATTTAAATAATTATTAAATAGAGAGATCATCAACAACTATTTACAAAACGCTTTTGACAATTTTTGAAAAAGTGCAAGCATTTTTTTTATTTTTTGAAAAAATCATCTAATTATTTGGGCCCCAAATAATTATATTATAATTATATTATATTATATTTATTGATATTTCAGCCGTTTCTGGGTCGATTTTGGCCAAATAAAGTTTATTCTGCCATTAAAATTGCATGTTCTCTCAAATTTGACACTCAGTTTTTCATTACCTCACAAGAAAATTGTGATTGTAGCGCCCTCTCTACCAAAACTAAACTACCCCTTTAACATACCGTCCTGCATGATATATTGTATTTGCATTTGCACTGTATGTGCTCTGATAATTAGGCAATAAACTAGTTAAACTAGTGACGTAGCTATGGGGGCACAGGGGGCACATGCCCCCCCCCCCCCCCAAAAAAAAAAAATTAATAATAATAATAATAATAATCATTTAAAAAAAATAATACTTTGATAAAAACAATACTTTGATAAAAACAATATGACACATGAGATGATTTCTTTCTTTTTTTTAAATAAAGGAAACCATAAGGTGTCCCCCAATAACTGGTGTGCCCCAATTAAGTCCGACCACGCTATACACTCCGCTGATTCTAACTTTAGAAGCAGCTTTATGATGTCTAAGATTGACGCGTTTGTGGACACAGGAGTTGATATCCAACTCCCCGTGCCGTTAGTCCCCCGTAAATCACCGACCCCAACAGCGGGGTCGAACCGACTACCACCAACTGTCTTCACACCTCACCCTATAGAGGTGAAGAGGTGTTCTGGTCTAGTGGTCAGAGCTCTGCTCTTCGCACTAATCGGCCCGGGTTCGAATCGTGGTCGCGTCTATCGGATGGTGACGAAAAAAGGCGGTCCCAGACGTAAATAATCATACTTGATTGAACGCGTCTGTTGAAACAAAAACAACAAAAAACCTCTCACCCGACCAGGCCCACGCAAGAACGATGGTGTGAACAATAGTTTTAGCCCACACGTGTGAGATAAAGTCGTCTAAAGCATTTTGAAGAAAGAAATGTAACTATAAGTGGAATATTTTCTCTTGATTTGGCGATAATTGATTACTTCTGTTAATTTTGTATCGATTAATGTATCATTTCCAATTGAAATTAAATATAATTAATAAAGTGACGAGAATTTGATGGTAATTGCCATCACCACTACCATGACTACGACGATGATAATGAAAATGATAATAATCATGATGACGACGACGATGACAATCATGATTATTGTATTAAGGGTGACGATGATGACGCTAATGACGCTGATGACTAGGATGACGAGGATGACACTGATGACGATGATGATGGTGATGACGATGATGATGGCGATGATGATGATGATGATGGCGATGATGATGATGATGATGATGATGATGATGATGATGATGATGATGATGATGATGATGATGGTGGTGATGATGATGGTGGTGATGATGATGATGGTGATGACGACGACGATGATGACGATGATGACGACGATGATGATGGCAATGATGACAATGGTGATTCTACCATGATTATACTATTTTGATACATAAAAAGCAGATGGGGATGAGGCGAAATAAATATAACATGTTCAATTCATTCCGAATAAATGCGAACGAACCAGTACGTGTTCTTTTTCTTGTAATGACCTCATAACAAGTGTATTTTAAAGGGACTTAGTAACATTGTCCAAATATTCAAAATCCAATTGGAATTCTAGCGGTTCCCTTAAACCTTGTTTTATTCGTATTAACAATAAAAGCATGGGACAGGTTTCGTTTTTTTTTCAAATTTCCATTTCGTTCAAAAGATATTTTCGATTGAAGTGTTCGGATATGAAATTATCTACGGGACCTTTTCAGTCGTGTACAAAGTAAGTGCTATGAGTAAGTGAATATCGCTTTGCATTTTCGCTCATTTCTCGACCAAATAACATCCAATTAACTTGAAATTTGCACACATTACTGTCTGGACATATCAGATCACACCTATACACATTTTATTAACCACTCATCACTTTTTTGCACATGTCAACAAAGTTACTAGATCCCTTTAACATTGTTTTCAACATTGTATTTTAATCAAAGTTTTAACACCCTCTCTATGCGTTCAAACAAACACTTATATACCTAAGAAACTGACATGTAAATACACGATGGACATTAGAATATATAACCATTTTTTTTCTTCTTATTGTCAAAGTCTATATAAAGCACTTAGGTTGTATCGGCAGGCTCGAAGAAAGTAAACTGATAGTGCTGTATGTGTAGACTCATGCATCAGAGTAGAGCCACTATTGCCGAGCCCTCCATCATTCCCAACCATGCATTATTTGTGTAACATGGTGGATGCGTTTAGATTCACTTGTTGACCTCAGAACTATACTTGAAAATGTATTACCCTGATGCAGGATGCCAGAAGCTCATTCCTGGTTAGAAAGTGCATTCAAACGCAACCCAGAATTGAGCTCCTTTCTATACCCTTTGCGCGTCTTCACAGATCAAAATATACGGTAGGCCCGTATCGATACATGTTTATACGGGTATCGTGGCTTAGAGGTGCAGGGCACGCCTCAAGCACGGTAGGTCATGGGTTCGAACCCTCACTGTTGGGCTCATCCAAAAGACCAATATAACAATATTCTATTCTGCTTTCCAGCCAGACGCTCAGAGCCGGGCTTAAAGGGTACCACCACCTAAAAATAATATTCTTATTAAAGAAAGGTAACATCTTTAGTATTCCATTCCATCAACGAGTTCACAAAAATATGTTTCCAGAAAGAAAAAAATATAATTGGAACGCATCACCATTCTAAAGCATGCGTTCATGCGGTCTGAATTACGCAGACTGCTATGTGTGCGGTGAATTGCAATGCGTGCAGAGCGAACGAATCGCCCGGGAATCTATTGTTTACAAACGTGCGCGTGAATAGCTACATTGGCGCACTCGCAAATGGTTGGCCCGTATGGAACCAGTAAATAGCAGTGGTTCCGTAAGTGGTGGAAATTAATTGCTTTGTTTATGAATTACACAACCCTTTGCAAAATGTTGGGTATCTATTTGATATCACAAAACGGTACCAAAACATATAATAATGTGTTGTTCTTTGCCTGGTGGTCCCCTTTAACTGAGTTCATGTTTGGCGGAGATTTCTCTATCTGATGCAATATTTCTTGGTTAATGATTATTTTTTACTTTTGTGAATAGATATTAACAATTACTTGGAGTGTTCAATTAGATTTATACAAGGCTCCCAAATTGTAAAAGGTGATTATCACCGAAGTGAGAGGAAAAAAAGGGTGGCTTAGCCCTCTTTTGTCCAACCAACTATGGAATAATGTTGGGCAATTATAAAAAATAGTAATAATAATAATAATTGTAATAATAATGATAATAAAAGTAATAATAATAATAATAATAATCAAAATAAGAATACTAATGACAATGATAATAATACTAATGATAATAATACTAATACTAATAATAATATTGATAATAATAATACCTATACTATAATACTACTAATAATAATAGTAATAAACACAAATATTTACATTGCGCCATCAATCCAGAACATGTTATGCAGGGACAGCAGAAAGGTCAGTGCTGTAGTTCGAAATCCTGCCAGAAATTTTAAAAATTTGTTTTTAAAGATAAAGAGATGAACAGTAAACGCATAATTGTTTTACCTGATTGGACCTAGAAACCGTGGATTCGCTCCAGACCCCCTGATCAAATCCAGAAACAAATAGAGATATCGAAATCAGAGATAAACATGATAATGAATCGCATTTTGCTGAAGTTAGACGTAAAAGTTAGAGCTATAGAACATAGCAATGAAATTATCAGAAATTATGCACAATTCAAAGAAAAGAAAGTGAAAACGAAATACGGTAGAGTGAACATACAAAGCACTATAAAGTCTGGTAAAAGTGAAATAAAATCGTAGAGAAAGGAGACATACTTTCATTTACAGAGGTCGATGTGACCGTGACGAGCAAAGGAAGAACACGGCAGAAAATAGAAATGGTAAAAAAAAACACACGTACTTCAACTATAAGTATAACAAAAAGAGAAAGAGATAGAGAGGAAATTAAACATCGCCTCACTCGGGCCTGTTGAGCGATAATACAAAAGAGAGATATAGAAAAGAAGGAGAGGATGATAACGAATGTCATTTGCGCCGCTGTTGGACGTGTGGGGTGTAACGACTGGGTGTGCGCCATGAAACTCGAGAGCCCCAGCGGTGCCGGGCTGGGCCCGCCAGAGCCCCGGCCGGATGCCACACTTTCACACCTCGCTACCAGCGATGTCCACAAATTATACGGAGCCGATCGCTCTTCTTGCCAACCAAGCAGACTTGCACAGTGCTCTCATCCGCTTTATACTATGTTAACCTGATAAACCCTTATATTTGTTTAATACGCCCTCTCTCTCCCCTCCTGTTCTCTCCCGCTCTCCCTCGCTCTCTCCGTCTGTATCCATCTTTTAATGTGTGTTAACGAACAGCCTGTATCTCTGTTTAAACTATATCTGTATTGGTTTATATATCTAATAAGTTTCTTAATTTTAGACAAGTAATACAAAAGTAACTCTTATATAAACTCCCTTTTTATCTCGAACGCAAACAAATACATTATTACATACTAGTACTCGACCTTCATCACACTTTCTTCTCCTCTCTCCCTGCCCTGTTTTGTTTGTCTTATTACATGACTGTATTACTCGTCTTAATTGCTCTCTCGTCATAATTTGCTCCGCCATTTTGGCATCGTATCAGATTTCATGTTTGACTGTAGATTATGGCTAATTTAGGGAGGGAAAGCAGTTCAGTTCGATCGTCTACGGTTGTCCTAACATGATTTATTGAGCGACACCAGCTCGACAATATGAAAGCGATGCCCCTTTGAGCAAACGTTGATACATGTATAAAAGGCGAATTAAACTGCGGCATTTTTCAATAGAATCAAATTTGTTTCACTTATATAGGACTTCATAGAATCTCGCGCGACTATGGGCCTTCAAGCCATGTGAATACAGTATTATATGGATGTGTTTTCAATTATTATTCTTAGGAGCAGGTGGCACTTTCATTTTAACGAAAAGGTACAACTTCCTTTTTTACTTAAGTTTGCAATCCTGTATATTGTTCAACGTTTTTCTGATAATATACTGCAACGGAAAGCGTCGCTGTTAAAAGTCAGTGTATAATGGCGTGCTTGAGGGCATAATTCGAACCCCTTGTGCCAGCGTGTGAGACAGTCAACCCCGCAATCCTTCAGAACAGGTGTAACACCCCTATCCATCAAATGTTTCCTCGCCAACGCACCCCCGTCACCTTTCCGCTGCCCCCCTGCGATCCAATGACTGCCGCTCGCTGGGCGGCGCTGCCCTGCGACGCGTCACCTCCCGGGGGCTTGGGGGCCTCGGCCCCTTTTTCAACAACCGAGACGACCCCGCCATCATCGACCATCTCGACCTTTCTTCCGACATCGTTTATGCCCTGGAGCTCGACGCCGCCACAAATTCAACCGCTACCGAAGATGCCGTCAGCGTCATCGACGTCGTCGTCGTCGTTATCGGATGCAGTTTTGTCATCATCGGCATCAATCACCACATCGTGCGTCTTCGACGAGAGCGTCGCGATGACACATTTTGAGAAGGAGTACTTGACCCACTGGAGGTCAATGCCACCACCATCAAATGTACAATCATTTGATGAACCCTGGTCATCATCATCATCATCATCTTCATCAACCACCACATCGTGTATTTTTGACACTGGGGTGCGTGGTGGGGAGGGAGGACAGTTGACCCACATCAGGAGTACGAACCAGAGGGTGATCCCGTCTGTGAGGCTACCTGAGTATCCCTGGGTGGATGATACGCCACCAGTCCTGATGGATGACGAGTCGGAGACTGCAGAGCAAAAGGATGACCTATCACCAGGTTAGTACCATAATTAAGAGTGTGCACTGTACATCATGTTAATCGTAACCAGGATTCGTTATACATACATGAAATGTCTCAAGTACCTCACCCCTCATCCCTCACCCCTTCTTCAAAGTTAATAGAAAATCGTTTGAACTATTATAGTGTTAACTAAAAAGTACACATACAATTACACAAATTATACATAGCTATGTTAACATGTGATGACAATTTAAGATGTAAATGTAGATAAAAGGTAACTCAAAAACATTTTCCAAGTATACCGTGTATCACTTTTGCTGTTATTTGTTATTTTGTTCGTGTTACTTTTTTTTTTTAATTCCTCATGTTATACGGATGTTCAATGTTCAATGTTTAATTTTATTTCATTTTCAACAAGAAAGTACATATATTTACAATGAATAAGTCACAACAACATTTTTGAAATTATAAACAATAAATTATAAACATTGTCAATCAATCTCAACTATTGTATTTTTCCCCCCAGAAAATCAGGGCCGACATCGTCGAATACGGACAGCGTTCACGACCACGCAGCTTCTCGAGCTCGAGCGCGAGTTTCGCCTCAATCGGTATCTGTGCCGCCCCCGCCGGATCGAGATCGCTGACTTCCTCGAGCTCTCGGAACGCCAGGTCAAGATTTGGTTCCAGAATCGGCGCATGAAGCAGCGAAGACTGGACGCGAAGCGCGCCGAAGACGAAGCCGCAACGCCTCACCATTCGTCCGAATCTTCCAATTGCGACTCCCAATTGGTGGACGAAGGAAGCAAACACGGCGTCAATTACGCCAATGGAGACGGTTGTAAAGAAAACATCATTCAACAAGACTGTGATCATGAAACGCCTGATCCTATTGGGCAATTACGGTGCTCCAATCAAGTATCTTCGACCACTGACATGACCGATGTTGGAGGGAAAATGTGTACTCTTCCCGACGATAACTTGAAGATAGACGATGCGCAGTGGTACAACGACTTGGTCCACAATGTTATAGCAACGTTTTAAAGCCAAATGACAGTATTGGGAAACGCCCCACGCACAAATAATGAAATGTACGCTTGTATTACCGACCATGTAAAAGAATATATTTGTACTAATATGGGATTATAAAAAAATGTGGCCACGAAACCGCCTATTAATTGATATATTTGCAATCTAGGAAATATCTCGGATAAAAGATTGATATCGTAGTGTAATTTGAAATGTTCGAACACACATGCAAAGCACAAGCAAACCCCGCCGTGCGTGTCAGATCGGCTAGCCGATCGGCTAACTACAAGACTCTAGCCGGGGAGGACGGGCGGAACAAGCTGTGAGCTTTTCGCCCAATCCAATTGTCGGCGCATGGAACTAATTTCCTTATCGTATATATTCTCCGCATTTGACGATATTATGGTTCATCTGTGTTCAAACATAAACCCTCGTTTATACTATTTCAACCATTTTGATCAATTTGTTTGGCCAATAGAGTGGATGTATGTAATTGTCCCAATACTCCTCTATGGTTTTAACCGAATATGTGACCGCGGATACTGTCTACTGTGTAGTAATGTTAGAGGTCCTTGTCAGGGCAATAATTTGCTGTTATTTACATACAAATGTAGTGTTTAACTAGTGATCAGGGTCCCGTTGCAGAAAGAGATACAATCGATTGTATGTCAGAAACCTTACGCGTTTCAACCAATCAGTTTCGCGCATTTAGAACACATGATCTGACTTACAATTAATCGTAACTTACAATAAATTGTATCTCTTTCTGCAACGGGGCTCAGGGCAGATACATAATGCAATTATTGTCTCATGAGTCACAATGTACAATACTAAAGCGTTATTTTAAATCATGCTTATAATAATAAGATATAAATATGATAGAATTATAAGTATTATTGCATGGTCAAAGGGTTTACAACTATAAATAATTGCCACACTTGTGCCGTGTTTTTGTATATCGATCTTGCTCTTGGAAAAGGAAAAGGTATGCTTTGGTTAAAAAAAACATTTGTTGTAACATGTTAACGGTCTTGGAAGTAAAATACGTATACCTTCATAAGTCAAATACGATTATGGCATTATAGACATGATTGGAGGGAAATTATATTTGATTGTAGTAATAGGACACATAACCTATGATGTTACTGAATCGATGCTGGTATATAGTAACGTGAAGAAAATTATCCAATTAAGTTAGCAGTACGTGCGTTCAACAAACGAAAGTATATCACTCTGTTGCAAAACTTACTTTTAAACATGTTAAAAAGCATGTGTGTTTTCATCTTCGATCTGAATCATCATTATCAAGCACCTTGGAGAGGACAATTCCATGTCAAAGGTAATTCCATAGACCATCAAACTAAATCCCTGAGTAACTTAAAGAAAATGGCGTGAATTCCAAACGGTCTCAAGTTTCTGCGACTTGGAAACTCATCATCGCAATGTCACACTTAATTACGATAATGCGTGGAGATATGTTAATGAGAGTCGCGTGCCGAATGACCGACAGTTCACCCCCGGGGACCTTACAAATGTAATGTACCTCGACAGGTCAACAGGAGGCTTCATTTTATTGTTGGTAAATAGATAGTTGCTATCTTCATTAGGCGCCGCACACCGAGCGATACACTTCTCGACGCTCGGTGATACTTCACTGCTCCTTTTAATAATCATCTCTCCAAACGTATGTAGCTTGGTTGGTATATGTATTATGTTATCATTATAGGCCTGTTGCAAAAAGAGATGCAATTAATTGTATGTCCGATCATGTGACTGAATGCGCACATCTGATTGGTTCAAATGTGCACATTATCTGACTTGTTTACAATGACCATGTTTACAATCGATTGCAAGTTTTTCTGCAACGGGACCATATACTAGCATGACTAGTAAGATAGCCGAAAGTCACATAGTACAATACCCAATATGCTATTACATGTTATTTTCATTCATAATAATATTACTAATGTTAAAGTCTCAAACATCATAATAATTATAATAGGGCGTTCCAGTATCAAATTATGAAGACCATGTGATGGTCATGATGAAAGTGTTTAGGGTTAGTATGTTAGTTGAGTTGATTTAAATTCATTAGTTTGCCAAGGAGTGCCAATGGTATTCACACAAGATGAACACATACAATTGCTTTAATAATAATAAATCATTATTGTATTGCATCCAATCATCTATGCTTATTTATTAATTACCAGTGTTGCTGGTGATTAAAGAAAGGTTAGCAATTTCTAAATCTCTAACAACCTCATTTGCTTCATTGTTTACAGGTCGATTATACTGGTTTGGCCTTGTATCAGAAAATATTGTTGCATTCATCTTAAACTGTTCTTGAACACGTTGATGGTCGTTGATTTGTTTGAATAAATTGGCCAATTGTAGGATGTGAGTATGTTCTCATGTAAGTGTATTTTGGGTTTTCCGTTTGTTTTTATTTGTCAGTTCCTTAGCATTGTGTGCGCCCACAAGGTTGCCCGTGGCTGGAATGCTCCCCAGGGAGTGGAAAACGTGCACTTTGTGTGTTGGATTGATTGCAGAATATATCCGTTGACCGGGGTAATAATATAATTGTAAAGCGCTTAGAGATGATTATCAATCGTGATAGGCGCTATATAAATCGAGGATATTATTATTATTATGTATATTTTTTTTCTAGAATGCGTCGATGGCTATTACGGATGTTTTTATCTACATTTTGCTATCCCATAAGAAATGTTATGACAACTTGTTTCATGCTACTATATTCACTTGATAAAGATTCGCCTGAAAACCAGTTTCAAATTGCTAATTCTAGGCCTAATGAATATAGCTAAACGCAATCGTTTATAGTTTCGTCAAATAGCTAATTATGTGCTTGATAAAATCTAGCTAAACGCACTCATACACTGTTAAAACGCTGTGTAAACAAATTCAACAACTTGTTGAAAATTTTCTACAACCGCTGTTTAACATATGAACCATACAACTCTTGTTGAAAACATTCAACAACCCCAGTTGTTTAAAGTTTACACAACTGTTGTTTTAATTTTTTCTACAACCGTTGTTTAGAATAAATTTTAAACAACCCTGTTGTTGAAATAGCAAATACAAAAATGATTGTACTATAAAACGGCAAAGTCGGAATCGAACCGGGGATTTTGGGTTATAAGACTAACACGCTACCTCGTCGCTATCTCCTTTCGCATGGTTTGCAGTGGGACAAAAAGAGTTTTGTCGCGATGATTTCGCGGTCGAAACTATCACGTAATTTAACACGTTTAATCAACGCTTGAACAATGGCCGCTTACACAACCCTTCTTTCTACAACTAATCATGCTACACCTAAGGTTGTATACAAAGATTCAACAACCATTTTTACACAGCGTTTTATTACACAGCGTTTTAACAGTGTATCAAGTTTCGTATCGTTTTACAGTATAATAATGCCCACCGTAACCCAGAGGCAATCACGCCAACGGATTCTGCGGAGGATTTATTTATTAACCCGTTGTGGAATTGCATGCCAAGCGGTTATTAAATCAATTAAATATTAATCGCTCGACATGTGTTAAATTCTTTCAGTGCTTCGGGGACTCAGTTATATCAGAGCCGATCGGAGGGAGATGCGAAATATGGTGAATAAAATATATGCCGCAATATCGTCGTGAACAAAAATTTTAAAAGGTAATAGTAATAACGGAAGGCTTTACATCGTGAATAAAACACAAAACTAGTCGTGAACGGAGGCTTTATGCAATGATATAGTAAAACAAAAATGCATATCGTATAAATTAGGTACCTGTATAAATTAAAGAAAGAATGGCTATTGCGAAAAAAACAGAAATGAAGGGGGACCTATAAAATTATAATCACTATAAAAGAGTACTATTACATTCATGTATGTTCGTTTGGTGTAATGAAATAATGCATGTAACACTAGTGCATTTTGTTTTGTGTTATATTTTACAAATTGAGAGGAAAGCGTGTCATTAAAACATGATTACATATTTCAGTGCCGATGTAAGCACATTTCACAATAATAATAAAAAATAACGCTTATGCGTGAATACGTAGACAGTGAAGAAAGTCTTAGATCATTCCCGAAAATAATTTAGACATTACAATTGAATAAGATAAAGGAGAAAAATGATAAACATTGTTGTTGTTTGAAGGTGTGTGTTTCTTTGTTTATATGTGTGTGTGTGTTTGTATGTGTTTGTCTATTGTTTGTTTGCTAATGTGTGTGTTTGTTTGTCTTTCTGTTTGTTTGTGTATGTGTGTGTGTTTGTTTGTGTGTGTGTTTGTTTGTTTGTATGTTTGTTTGTTGTTGTAGACAGAAATAGATCATAACCAATCTTCTGCTGATGTAGACTTAGTGAAGACGTAATTCGTGCTTAGGTAGGAAGTAAAGTGTTTGCCATCATCTATGCATAAGGTAATGTACAGTTCATCACTATGTTATATAGAACACATGATGTGATAGATTTTATTTTTGTTCGTTTTTACAGGGGGGGGGGATCAGACCAGAGCTCATCTTCAGATGATGTGAACTTAGTGAATGAAGAAATGGTGTAAGTTTTTGAATTAGTGGGAATTAACACTCAGTATAAATTAATCTTGAGTCGAATATAATGCTGTTGATTTATGATTATCATGTTTTTCTGAATTTTAAGGCCGTATTTAATGTTTTTCATAAACCCATGTGCGTAATATATACACAGGAAATGTCTCCTTAATCTGGTAAACATAAAGCCATGATATATCCTTATCTGTTTTTAGGAAAATGTTTGGGACCATTTTCAATACTTTACATTATAAATTTAAACATGACAAATAAAATGAACACATTTAATGATCATGGGATGTCGATAATAGCCATAGGAAAATGAAAACGTGTTTTTGTCAACTGGATGCGTTGAGTAAGCAGAAAATCATTATGAGCAATATTGATACAACTTGCCACAATCAAATAACGAGTGTTCACATGTTTACGTTTACAACACGTTCAGTTATTGTTTATAAGGATATGATACGAATGAAAATTAGGGCGAAAAAGGTGACCACCAATAACAGAAAAAAATCAATCTGTCACGAATACCATTTTGACAAATGAATTATACAGATTGATCTCCCCACGTATACACATAATATCCAGAGGCGATTTGGGATAATCGGAACGTGATAGCTAAAGTAAGTAGTATGCATTCATGTATATCATGGTAGAAGACAGCGCCCAGCCAAGTTTGGACGGCGCGCGCGGCCGATCGAACCGCCGCACTGCGGTGTCTGTAATGAGAAATACAGCTGCCGTTCGGGCGCCAAAAGCGAAACAACTCCGAGAGGTTAGATTTCCCCAAGCGGTTGGTAGCGGGTACCCCAGTCCACCGAGTACGCTGGATGGCGCCGCGCGAAAGGCGGTGGCCGAAACCAACGGATGCTAGCATGTGCTGGTGCTTCGCTATTATTTTGAACTCATACATTTTTGATGATCCAATCTCAGAATGAATTACTGCTCTACAAAAATAATAATTTGTCATCAGTCATCAGCCGGGCTCGTCTTGTTTATTCTGTGCAGTTGGTATTTTGTCCATGGTTAAAATAATTCATTACAATTCGCTTCATATTGATGTATAAATCGAAACTCTCGTTTAAAAATAGTATACAGATAGTGTCCACAAAGTATTATTAATTATGACAATAATTATTACTCAAACGATTTAGAATAAATATGTGGAAAGTCTGATTTATCATAAAATCAGTGGAAGAGAATTAAAAGAAACTCATTTGATAGGAAGTGATTTTGTTTGAAACTTCACTATGTAATATGTTGTATGTCAGATATGTAGGGCGCCGCCGGTTATTCATAATTTGGATTACTAGTATAGTTTGAATTTGAGCAATGAATTACCAACAACTATTGTTTAAGGTGTAATAAGAACTGTAAATCAGTACCTACTACTGTCCTAGTGTTTTGATAAATATTCGCAACCGAGAAGGCTGAATTAATATCGAATTTATGTTTGTTTGTCTTTCAAAGGGATACTCCTTACTATAACAATGTAATTACAAATTATATTAATTGTTAATTAAAACATAACTAAAACATCTCGCTTTCTGATAATTATATCAACATTAATTTCCCTTTCTACCACCACCCCTCCCTCGATCCATGCCATCCGATTGGCTATCAGATCAGGTTATCATGGTTATGCTTTCAAACTTATCCTTTACTATCACAGACTCCTCCTCCACTTTCTCACATTATTCCATCATTGCTTTCTTTCTCATTCTACCATTCCTCCCAAGACCCCCCCCCCTCCAATCATTGCAACAACATGAACAAGTACCTACCTTTCTACTACCCCTCTCTCGTCTTTCTTACTTACCGTGCTTAACATGCTTAATAGCACCCTTTCCCTTACACTCCCTTCCCCTATTCCCCTCCCCTTCTCCTCGTTATACCCCCCCCCCTTCTCTATCATGCCGATCTTCCCAAATTCCACCATAATATCTCATTTTCTTTCTCTCTACCAGCCCTGTCCTAACTCTCTCCTGCTCCTCTCTTCCACAATATTGTATTAGTTGTCATCCCTCTTTCTACCACTCACTTCCCATACCCCTCCCCCGTCCTCCTCTCATTTCACGCCCTCCCCTCCACTCTTCTCCACTCCCCTCCCCTCCCCCTCCATATTACCCCATCACACCCCCCTCCCCAACACTTCTCATATCTCTTTCTACCACGTAATATCCCTCCCCTCATCCCCTCCTTTCATCGTCTCCCATCGCATCTCCCATACCCCTCCCAACTCCTCCTCCCATTCCATCGTCCCTCATCTTTCTCTATACCACTTCCTATACATCTCTCTCATTTTTGTGATCATTTATACCATCCTTCAAAACATACTTACCCCATCCCTCTTTCATCTCTATTTCGACCTCCCCCCCCCCCCCCCCCCCCTCTTCCTTCCTACCACCCCAGCTCCCCTAAAATAATACTAACATCTCATGCATGCTACTCGAGTAGGAAGTATATGTTTCGTGGCAGGTGCTCGTGTCAATCGTACGTAGTCAGAGCATCCGTAAACACGAATACAAATCACATTATAATGAACAAAATACCCACGGGGCACTAAGAGGGGGTGGTATGTTGATAGAGAAAAAAAAGAGAGTGTGTGATGGAAATATAATACAATACAATGACGGAAATATTACATTATTTGATTTAATATGAAGACGATTTAATAATGTCGTATATATACATGAATTATATTTGAAATTGTCATGTAGAAATTTGTGGTAACATTTGTGGTGTGTATAATTATGTGCAGTATTTATGGTATGGATGCTTGGATCAAATTCCACCGTATGCAAACTAACGAAAACTAACGTACATGCATTAGTCAAAATATAATGAATTCAATGGGGCGGTACTATTTCACGGAAATCGCCGTCGTGACTATAGTTTTTAAATCGAATTTTAATAACATTGTCTTGATATTGTTTTATTGTCGCACATGACGCTCTCACTCGGTCACGCACGAGTCAGCCCTGTCGTCATCCAATTAGCCGCTCTTCTGCGTCCTATAATAGAAAAGTAATAACATTTTCCACCCACGGCATTTTGTATCTTGTATTTATATCCTTCGTGCGTTATCCTTTTATTTGACTGTGTCTTTATTTATATAAGTATTTATAAGTGTAGTATTCGTTATTATCTCATATATAGTGATTCAAATGTTTATATTTGTAATGATATTTTCTGGAAATTTGTTTTTAAAAATGGGTAGTTTTCTTGTCAAAAACATAATATTAGGGAACAAATAAATTAATAAATTAGTAAATTGTTTGTAACCCGTTTGGTTTTCATACGGCATGCACCCTCCATATGATAGGCCCCAGTCCATATACTGTTCGATAATAGTCCAGCTGGGCACCGTTTCAAAGAACGTGTCCAATTATTGTTACTTCTATCATGGCAACAGCCAATCGGCACTGAGTATTATAGTTGTTGCCATGGTAGTTACAATAATTTGGACAGGTACAATAGAATGGGAAAAGTTGTATGAAACGGGTCCCTGGATGACTGTGTTTAATAAGGATGTTTCAGTATGTTGCCGCATTTCTTTGCTTACTCGTGCGAGAGTAATATGTTTCAATTACCTCTATCTACTTACTTCACATACTTCATGCTCGATGGGAAAATACCAGTTGAGAAAATGTCCCAATTATAGTATACCTTTATAACCCAACGTCGAACGGAACATCGACACTGATCTTTATCTGACGTTGATGGGGTAAGACTGATATCCACACACACTCAGAATCCGCATTCATGTTGTAAGATATTGCTCAAATAGTAACGGCATTATGTTATATGGATTACGACTTCAGTTGTCACAAAATGGCATTATATTCACATGAAATCAATCATTTAGCTGCATTGTATCTCCTGTTGTATGCAAGTACACATTTTGGTAAAATTCCCCAATATGGACATGTAGAGTGTTTTTTGTGACAACTTTAACTCATTCACACCCATATTGAGCACGATCCATCTAATAATGACAATAATCATATATCAAAAGAGCCGTAATTACGTGGTGCGCCCTTGACCGGCGGAGAGCTACTCCATTTTACATTCATCAACCGCTTTTAATCAGATTCGATCGCCTCTTTAAAGGGATAGTTGAGTTTTGGTCAAACTTAATTTTAGTAACCAAAACCTGCACCATTGCGGACGGTACAAACTAATAGTTATAACTCCACCATGCTTGAAAGGTATACACAATTACAAACGACTAAGTAAAAACCCTGTTATCATTCAAAAAGAGCCATTACAACTCCAAAGGGCGCTCTCTAAAAACTCATTGGTTTAAACAATTTTTGCATACATAATTGTGCATGTGATTTTTGTTTTAAGATAATAATTAAATAGAGATATCAGCAACTACTATTTAAAAATCTATTTTTATTTCTTTTTCAAAGACGTTTATAAGCATGTTTGTCTTTTTCTAAAATGTCAAGATGTCCCCCGGCAGGATAGACTTATAACTAAAATATTTTGAAATCAAATTGTACAACTATGAGATCATTCGAAAGGGAATGATTCTCATTTCACATGTTTTATTCAATGAACTTTCAAGTGGAATTAAAACCAACCAATTTAGTGTCAAGGGGCATTTCGGGAAGTACCAATACTCGAATGTAATAATAATAACAATGGAAAAATACTCAAACCGTTAAAGATATATTCAGATTTTAATTTTGTTTCACATTAAAGTTACTTCTTCGCTATTTTCGGATACTTTATGTGTCGTAGGATCTGGAGGCAGTGCGATTTATTATGGAAAGTGGTTCATTCGAGAACCAGTAATTCACTCAAAGTAACAGTAATTCACTCAAAGTATTTAAGAAAAGTTGCATACAGTTCAATGCTATTCTATAATGTCCAGTTGTTTTTTTTGTAAATTGAATCCTTGCTAGATTACGTGTCCTAAGCAAATTGGTTCCACGGAGGTTTATTTCAATGGCCTCTCACCTCCCAGTCATGTTATTTCATTATCTTCTTCTTCTTCTTCTCTTTTTTATTTTGCATTTCTAAACACCGTTTGATTGTGTAAAGCTGAGTAAGCCTTTTTTTTATTTTTTGTAATATTTGTTTGTGTTGTGTAGGTGTATTTTAATGTTTGTTTGTTATATCAGTTGACTAAAGTTTGTTCAATGTACGTAGCTTATTTATTATGCTATCTGTAATTGTTTTGTATTTGTATACAGGGCGCACCTGTAAAGCAGTTTTTTAACTGAGGTTGCCTACCCTGTATTTTTAAAGAAGACATGAATAAATAAATAAATAAATAAATAATAAATAGTGCCCTTGATCGAATGAAACTGGATTATTTTAATTGGTAGAAACAGTTATTATGGTTAAAGTTTGTTATGACAATCGTGTTTGCCAAACAGTCAAACTTCTCTCTCTCTCTGAAGACCGCTCATGAGCAATGAGAGACAGAAATGTGGTCTTTCTGAACAGGTTCATTGATAGTTTACAGGTATCTACGATCAGCGGTCATTATAGACAGGTTGTCCTCTTTCAAGCGGTCAATATCTCTAGAGCAGGTCTATCTGCATAAACTATTTACGCCCAAAATGTTTCTTGCATACGTTCACAAATACAAAAAACATTTATAAACGAAGAAGAGCAAAGAAAATGGGATTCCTCTTTTTTCTTTGTTCTTTTTAATTTATATTATACATTTCTGATCAGTTTCACTATTTTGTTCAAATTGAATAAAAAATGTATATCATTTTGGATGACAATGCTTATGTTATATTGTCATTCTCTGTTCTCAGAGTCACATAATACTGCCGAAAATTACACAAGACTAACATTGTATAAGCATGATAATACTTATATCGAAATAGTATATTCGTATAGACTACCTTCACCTTCTAAAAAGGTGGCTAAGAATACAAATTTGAATCCAGTTTTGACTGTCTATACTTAAATGTGGTTACAACGAATCGTTGTTAATACAATCCATACAAAAGAACACAGGTCAACGTCAACTTGAAGATAGGGATCTCTAGTAAATTATTTCATTCATAAATCAAACCCCATGATTGGGTGTAATTAACTTGATATTATACAGGCTTCACATGACTCCTCCATTGGCTGCATAAATTATTCAAATAATCCAAATGTACTATTTTCAATACCACATTATTTTATCCACTTATTACGGTTTTACTATTCAATGCATGAATGTATGGAGAAGCTTTAGTAACGAGCTATGGTACCCATATCGACTGAAAGAGTGATATAGGTTATCAGATGATCATGTCAATAGGAAAACATGGAAATGCTGAAGAGCCTGTATGTGACTGTGATCTCGCGAGCGAACTAGGTTGAGTGAGTGGGGCGAATTGATCAGGGACAGACTAATTATCTCGCGCGATGTGCGAACTACAGAGGGCACTCGACTTAATAATAATTGTGGTCGCGGGGGTAATATTATTATCACTAGTGTATTCTTTTCAAATCTGTATAAATAGGGAACCATTGACATGATTGAGTGTAGCGTTTGCATGTGTCTACTTCTTTAATTTTAGTGTCGCTATCTTAGATATTTATGAATGAATGTGAATTGGTATCAATAGTTGGACTCTATATATACATTCTCTGTTCGGCATGGAACTGACATTGACATGAAATTATGCATGCATTAGGAAATTAATTTTGATAAAAAGCGCTTGACTAGTTAAATTATTATCAATATAATAGATATTTCAAATGTTTGAAGCTCAAATTTGATTGGAGATATAAAGTGTAACATTATTCATTTATAAGTCTACGTTGTATTTATGTTTACCTGACTACCTCACAATATTTGGGGTTTGTTACACCATACCTATTTTCTTATATTTATGTTACTTTGAGATTGGATGTATATATTGTCACAATATTTGGGGGTTGTACACTATACCTATTTCCTTATATTTATGTTACTTTGAGATTGGATGTATATATTGTGTCCGATGTTAAAGAACCAAGCCATAATATGCTAATATATATATATATTTATAAATTAATACTCGAAGACAGACACAAACGTCCTTCTTAAAATGTCATCTCACATTTATGTTGCTGACTTGTATAATTATCCCCCTCCAAGCGTTATGTCATTACACAATGTCCTTTCACAATCTGCATGCGTGAATGTGGTGAAAAGAATTTGTATACTTTTAGTCCGACTACTTTGAGAAACTGTTTAATGACGTGTATGTCTGTATTGACATTTTGTCTAACTTTAGTTGAACCAGATTAATTTGTCACTGTATAAAAAAAAATGCAAACAAATTAAAATATACAACCCCTCCCTCAATAACGTACGACAGACGTAATGATTGGGAATGGCTATACGAACTGTTAGCTTATACAAGGACGACCAAGGAGTATTTGTTTTAAATGGTGACATTTTGGTTTTGATAGTTTATAACCAATTGTTTGTTTAATAACTCAATATTCTGTCACAAATGTATTTCATTTAACAAAAAACTAGAACAAAGGAAAGGACATTTTGAGATTAAGCACGAAAGTAAATTTGTTTAAGGAATTTCACTTTTCACCTAGTATACCTCCTTGGTATAAACAGGTGCAAGTGGTTTTAAACCTACGGAACAATCGAACAAAGGAGGCTGTTATTGTGCGCGATGTATGACTAGGATAATGGTTTCACGGCATATCATAATTGTTTGATTATTGGACAAAGATATATTGTAATTTCATATTCTACATTGGTCTATAATCCTGTTCTAATATGTTATGAGAGTCAATGGTTTTATAAACATTATAGTAAACCGAAAAGTCAATTATATTCAATTCTATTCAATTCAGTGCAGTTCAGTTCAATTGTATTTTTCTATCCAACAAGCTATACATATCAATTACAATGAATACATTTTTTACAAAATAAGAGGGATCCACTAAAAAGCAATTCTTGTAAAAATATTTGGAACCCTCAAATTATAATTAAAACTAATGAGTAATTATTAAATTTAACAAAAATCGTAAATACAAAAACGAAAAATAAATGCCAAAAGAGACGAACACAGGAGAAGAGAGTACGGTACATGCAGTCACAATAGAGAAAAGAGAAAGTACCAAGAAATAAGCGACAGGGGCACATATTCATGAAACCCCGCTAGCTTAGTTCATTGCTAAGTGTATTTTAAATGTGTAGTTTATTGAGCATCAAACAGTTTTCCTAGTCCCCGACTATAGGGTCAACTGGGTAAGCTTTTGGTACCCTCTATAGTTAACCCTAGTTAGCAAATAAAAGATCGTGTGTATAATTCTTAGCCACGTCTTTCAAAATTGACTTAGCAAGGAACTAAGCTAGCGGGCTTTCATGAATATGGGCCGAAGGGTACAGAGAAGAATAAGAGAGAAAGGATTAGCTGCATGTAATTTACCAAATATTGTATTGAGTGAATATATTAATTATGTTAATAAGTTTGGTAAAAATGTATTTTGTATAAATGTTAGTATCGTTTGATACTTCCACGTATTTAATGATTAGCGTCTCGTGTCGGAGAAATTACACTATTATAACCAAAAGTAACCAGTTTCAGCGGTTAATACATTATATATTATTGTTTACATTTACTAATTAAAATTAACCATGAACCGAAGCTAACCTCATGCAGTATCCCTAATATATTTCTCAGATACACTCACATTCATTTTCAATTTCAATTTCAATTTATTTCCACTTATTTCCAAAAAAAAGAACAAATGTACACTATAGTCAAACCGCATTGGTTTCTTGGTTCTGTGCACAGTACCTTTCCTTGCAATATCACACCTCGAATGAAGATGAATACTGACTTTGATATTACAAATATTAGCAATATACTTGCTTCGACTTGACTACATGTATAATAGTCTGGTTTGAATTGAGTTTAACATGCACTGAACGGTATTGTACGGTTTCTAATCATAGCCCCTGGGGAAAACCACATCACAATCATGACAATGCATCTTTCTTTTTTAAAGGGCCCGATGAATCCATACAAATGCGCGATAAGGTCCAGATGTAATTATTTCAAAATTCGGTGTCCTTTATCAAATTTTGGCACACCAATAATTAACAGGTTTGTAACATAAAAAGACTAGAAAGGTCTTTGCCATATTCAATGGTTTTAGCCGTCGATTTGGGTTTTCTTTTACCCGTTCAAGGTCGGTTAGCTTCTTTTTTTTCTTCTTTTATAAAAAATACTATATACCTTATTAAATTATGCTAGAAAATTAACTAATTTACAATGATTACAATGTCCTGATATGATAACCACTGTGAGATACTGTAGTTATATTATTAAGATGTTGATTCCTTTGCGATATCGAAATACTAAAAAACTAACGTTCATATAATTATTAATTAAAGGGGCTTAGTAACATTGTCTCAAAATCAAATTGGAATTCTAGCGGTTCTCTCTTACCTTGTTGTATTCGTATTAACAATAAAATCATGGGACAGGTTTCGGGTTTTTTCTTCAAATTTCCCTTTCGTTAAAAAGATATTTACGATTGAAGTGTTCAGATGTTAAATTATCCACTGGACCGAGAAAACCATGTACAAAGTGAGTGCAATGAGTTAGTGAATATCACTTTGCTTTTTTGCTCATTACTCGGCCATATAACGTCCATTTAACTTGAAATTTTCACACAACACCCAGTGGACATATCAGATAACAATAATATACATTGTATCAACCAATCATCACTTTTTGCACATGTCAACAAAGTTACTAAATCCCTTTAATGTGTTGATGACATAAATACAAATAGGTGGCCGCTATAGACAGTGTTTATAACACTGTATTTTCCTCGGGGGGGAATTTTATGAGGCCGCTAACGGCAGGTGGCCGCTATGGACAGGTTTGACAGTAGGTTGTTTGTTGATCACTATTCTCCCACTTTGGCACGAATTTCAAAATAAATGTTGACATTGCTGAATACCATGATCCCACACTCTGTCACATCTGTCATCACAAATGTGGTACGTATTGTGGAAGAGGAATACATTCATCTTTTTATTTAATGATGTATACTTATACATCTCGTTATGTTAATTTGATGAGATATTTCTGGTGAAAATTGTGTTACCTAGTATTTAAGAAACACCCTATATAACTGCGTATACTGGTATACTGGATTGCTTTTCCTGTATCACACGTCCGTGTTTCTTACTATAAATGTGGTCTTTTTAAAAATGTTTTATTCAACCCTAATTTTCTTCACATTAAAACAAAAAACATTTAGTGATTCTTTGTTTTTCTAGCCACCCCCCCCCCCCCCCCCCCCCCCATCCTGTATAATTATTGGACCCTCTTTCTGTATATCATTCTGACTCTCCTTTTTTTGTGCTCCTTGTTGGCGGGATATATTTCAACCTCAATTCCATTATTTTCTCAGTTTTTATTTACTCTCTATATCTAGCATTTAAGTCAAGATCACGTCAAAAGAAATTATTAGTATTCTGAAGCAAAAAAAAAAAAAAACCTGAATAATAGCAGAAACTTAACGCAGCGAAGAAGAAGAAAAAAAAAAGGAAGACATATATAATTTGTAGACGTGTAAAGGTTATGGATTTGAACAGATTGTCGCATCGCCCAGGGGTACCTCATCTTAACATCTCTTCTTTAGACCCCTTCACTCGATTGGGCCACCACTTCACACCACAAGTCAACCAGTTATGTTTCTTTAACAAAAAGTCAAGCTCTTTCATTGCACTTCGCCTCATTGTATGTGCTAATTGGATTTACGTCGGGAAAAACCTGCTATAACATGGTCAATTATCGTTTTCCATTTTGCCCCCCCCCCCTTCCCTTCTTTGGGTGTACGTATATATAATGAGGGGTGTAAAATCACACCCGTATCGTTCCCCCCACTTGCTACCTTAAAACATGTTAAACAAACTGCGGCGACGATTACGTTTCGGGGCTTGCGGGGAGAGCGGCAATTAGGAGCGGGTGGCACGGCGGGTCTAGCGGGGTATCGATGGCAGTGGAAGCCGTCTGCTGCCCGTTCCCCCCGAGAGGTAAACGGGTCGGCGATGCAGAGAAGGAAAAAAAGCATAAACCCACAACGACGAGAAAAAAAACAAAACATTTAACCAGCCACGCAAAAAAAAAAAACAGAACCCACCAAGCCTAGCCGTATGTTATCATTACAAAGTCCCCTGTATCCTAACACCCCAAAGGAAGATGGTTGGTAAGACATGCAAATTATTTTATCTTTTTTTTTTGCTTGGTTAGAATAAATAATTATTTCGTTGTCTGACGGCTAAAAGCCACCGAAACGCCTTTTGAAAGGTTGTTCCACTTATGCGCAACCAAGCAGCAACAATTCGAAATTCCCTCTACCATACCAATTATATGCACGAAAACCGCATGTCCCGTATGCACCACCGCAATCGACCAAATAGACCTTCTTTTCAAACTGATAAGCAAAATAGAAATACTGGGGGGGGGGGGGGGGGGGAGGAAATACAATAATAGGAAAAATTGTTAACCCACACCCGATAAAAAGACAATGTAAAAGAAAAGAAAATTGTGTTCCGTGACTTTTTATTTTATATTTTAGACGTGTAACGTAAAGACACTTTATTTATTTAAAAATTTTTTTCTATGTGTATTTATATAATAAATTAATTGTAATATTTAACTTTTTTTTTATTTTTTTTATTATTATTCATAATTTTTCCGTATTTGATATAATAAATTAATTGTAATATTTTGTTTTTGTTTTTGTTTTTTCTTATTATTCATAATTTTTCCGTATTTGATTTTTTGTATTTTTTTCTGTATTTTATACTTTCATTATTTTGTAAAACATTAATTTTTGAGGGATTCCACATTCTACAAGCCATGCTTTTCAGTGGATCCCTCCATTTTCACTTGAAATTTAAACATACAGCAACATTCGTTTACTTTCTGATTCCGCTTTTATAGCATGATTATTTCTAAATGTCAAAATTTAATTGAACCTTACTTAAAAATTGCAAAATTTCGTTGTATCTTTATTCATTGTATTTTAATTAATAATTATATCAACATAAATTTTGATTGCAAATGTTTATAATGTATTGTTTAAACTTTCACAAATGTTGTTGTGACTTATTCATTGTAAATATATGTACCGTCTTGTTGAAAATGAAATAAAATTGAACATTGAACATTAAAACTAGTTAGTTATTTATGTAGCTATTTATTTATTTATTTGTTTTTTCTTTTTAAATTTCAAATTCACGTATATATTATATCCAATTATGTCATAGTACTTTATCAGTAGAAACTAAAATGCAACAATCTTATAAGTTTAGAATTAGAGTAAATACTTATACATGGTATAGAGCCTGAGATTTCGCAAAATCTTCGTCAGAGGCAAAATGACACTAATAACATGTATATAGACTGTAGACCATTAAGACACATCCAAAGACACACAGTTTATGATTATTTGATTTAAATTCCTTTAAATTCGTTTGTATATAATATGTATAATGATGACTGCAAAAATAATTTGAGTATTATAAAAACAACTTGACTTATACTTCGTTTCCTAGCTGGCGTTTCCATTTTTTGTTTCCAAATTGTGGTTTAACCAGTTCTCCTCGTCTTGTATCATGTATATCGATTGATCTGAAGGGGCGTTGGACAAGCTCGGATGGGATATAGCGCTGATGTGGGCTGAAAAAGATTTGAAGCTAATTGCTTCATCGATGCAGATGAACAAGAAACTGCATCAATCGTATACATTTCATAAATATTCAATTATTTTAAATTGTAAAATGTGAATATCAACACGTTTATACTAGCGTCGTATTGAATTCATATTTATCAAATAAAATGCAAAATAGCTGTACTCGAATAATTATAACGAATGAAATATCATGAAACAACCCGACTCACAATTCGATTATTCCAAAGTATTTCCTTCTATTGATATTTCCACCTTCGTGTTTTGCTTTCACTGCAGCTTTCGTCTTACATCATGCGGTCTATAGGGGAAGTGTCGCACTCACTGGAAGGGGACTCTTGCTTTGCTTCGATATTGACAAACGTGGAGTCTTGGAGGAGTATAATGAAGAATAGACAGGGTCAGTAATTAATCAAAATAGTATACTTGTCTAAAAGGTTTAATTATATAAACTGTTGATAGTATCATCCTAATATAATCACCGACTGTTTTTAACATGTTTTTCATAATTTACTGAAACTTTTATATTTCAAAAATAATATACAAATACATATTAAAAATAAAACTAATTTAAAAATATCATATATTCGTATAATGATTTAAAGAATTGTGCATTATAAAATAACTTGACTCACAATTCGTTTCTTATATTCCTTTCCAATATTATTGTTGCTTTCACCAGTTCTCGTCTTACATCGCGCGCGGTGTCTGAAGGGACGCGACGAACGCTCGGAGAGAAGATAATGGAAAGGGGATATTGCGCTGCTTCGGCGTTGACAAACACGGCGTCTTGGAGGATTGGAATGAAGACTAAAAAGCGCCAGTAATGAATCGAAATCGTATAACTTGTTCTTAAACGTTTAATTATCTCAACTTTTGATAGTAACATCCACATAATTAGTTACCAACTCTTTTCAACATATTTAAATTGGTTACTGAAACGTTTATATTTTATACCTAATATAAACATAAATATTTTTTTTAATAAAATAAATATCAAATATTTGTATTATGATTTTAACCAAATGTGTAACTATGAAACAACTTGATTCCACAAATCTTGTCTTCAATCCCTTACCAATAATATTTTCGCTTTCGTATTTTGCTTTCACCAGTTCTCGTCTTACATCGCGCACGGTGTCTGAAGGGACGCGACGAACGCTCGAAAAGAAAAAGGAAAGGGGAATATCTTGCGGACGGTTGCTTCGCCGTTGACAAACACAGCGTCTAGGAGGAGTTGAATGAAGACTCGAAAGTGTCACCGAACACCGGGGGAAAGACAGATAACTTATCAATAAATAATTGACCTTGGGTTACTCATTGATTTTGTGAGTCTCCCAAATGAATCACCAGTTGGCTTGCCATATATCTATTTATATATATTTGTTTGTTTTTGCACAATTTCGTATAATTATTCTTTATTTCTATAACGAAATATCAGGATTTTGTTTATTTGGAGAAATGTTGGGGGAAATAAAGTAAACTGTTTTTTTTGTCTTCTTTTCTTTATTTCTAGCAGTTTTCGAAAAAAATTGTACCCAAGTTTGAACGCCAAGTATTTTGATGTTGGTGTCGATAGTTGCACATTACTCAAATATATTTTGGCAATTTAAATCCCATCTCCCTTCGTGCCTTCCTAAATGTAATGTGTTTGTTTTCTTGCTATTGCATACCGGGATATCCTACAGAAAAAGAAAACAATACTTCTTAATTTATTCAATTTTGGTATAGTCCTTGTACCTTTCCTATAGGTTATTGACCAAGTAACTTTAAGTCCCATACACTACTAGTACTTTATTTGCTTGCCAAAAATGACCAGTAAAACAAAATTCTTCTACCCTATTTTATAGTACTCGAGAATACGTAGATTTGAATGGAGGAGGCTTTATCCTGACAGGTGAATTACAGATAAGATGTATCCGCTGATAATAATTATAGTAGGCTACTGATCGAGAGACCGAGAAAAAAAGAACACTTGAAAATCAGGAGTATCACTATCATTCCAATTAAAGGTTCGCAGTACTTGAAAAAGAAGATATCAACTCAAATCAAACATATTTGATGAGATAATAGAATGAAATACTGAGTGTGTGCGTATGTGTTTTTTTTTTTTATTGTAACAGTTATTACACAAAATATTATGAAGATATGAACGTATTTATTTATAATTTATTGGTTGCAGCGATATTACTTTTGACTATTTTGTGATTTATATAGTTTTGTTAACGATGTTGTTGTTTGGTAAATAAATTTCATTTCATTTCATTTCATTTCAAAATTTCTTTTCATTTCATTTCATTTCATTTCATATAATGATACCTTTTAATAGCAATATCATGCAAACCAAAGTAATATATACATACAGCGTTTGTAGCAAAAGCGCTTTAATTTCCCGCCGCGCATCCCAAGTACGGACCATATAAGTACAAGAACAACACCGGAAGTCGCAGTGAACTGCACGGTATACGAAACAGGCGCCACGGCCCACTCTAGAACCGACTCAGCCCCGTCATGTGCGCCGGTCGGGCTAGATGCGCACAGCAAGGCCGGTCCATCAGGACTCGCAAAATCACAGGCGAGCAGTCTCAAGCTCTTCTTCTACTTCCTTTCTTAGTTTGCTTTTATTTCAGTTTTGCTCTTCCTCCTTTTCTACATAGATTTGCTCCATAATCATGATAGTGGTCATTTTGTAACTAAAGCCCTCTGCAGACAGAGCCGACTCGACCCGATTCGACTGGTTTTCATTCGGATCGGCTCAGTTTTCAGTGCCTTGCGACACACATTTTGCCAGTCGAAAGACAGTCGGATGCTAGTTGGGGCCAATTCAACACGATGAAACGGATTAGACCGACCGGGCCCACCTCTAGCCTGATTGAAACCAGTCGGATCGGGTCGAGTCGGCTCTGTCTGCGCCGGGCTTTAGACACCCTCGATGTCCAAGCCATTTTTTAGTTTCTATGTGTGTGTGTGTGTTTGTCTGTTGCTCGGAAAGATGTTCGTTTTCCTATACTCTTCACTTTTGTTTGCTGAGTGTTCAAATTCGATCCGTCTTCAATACGTTGCGTTTAAAAACACTTATCTACCCCCGGATCAACGTTTGCTATTAAACGTGTTCTATAGGCGTGTCTTTCACTTGACAAAAATATTAGCGAGTAGCACGTTTTAAAACGTTGACTCTGGGCACGACAATTATCTTTTTAAACGCACCCAAGTCAAACTCTTCTAATGTGAAGTCCAAGTCGCTGTTTGTTTCTCATTTGTTCGTTATCGGACTCTTTACCTTTGTATGCTGAGTTTCATTATACTGTCAGCTGCCCCTTCCTTGATTTCATCTTAATGTGAAAGAAGTGTTTTTTTCTCTGATGAAGCATCGTATTTTCATCATCATTGTCGGCATGGTGGAGATCAATGTTTGATCAGTACACTTAATTTTGTATTAAGGTGGTATACTCTTGAGTTTCCCCGTAATACGATAAAGGGTTCTAATAATATAATGGTGCAATTAGATATAATTTAATATAAGGTAATATAAGATAAGATAAGATAAGATAAGATAAGATAAAATAAGATAATATAAGATAAGATAAGATAAGATAAGATAAGATAAGATAAGATAAGAAAAGATAAGATAAGATAAGATAAGATAAGATCAGGTAAGATAATATAATATAAGATTAAATAAGACTAAGATAAAAATCAGATAATATATTGGTACTAATATAAGATAAAATCAGATAAGATAAGGTACTAATATAAGATAAGATGAAAATGTTATAAACATATAAATATTTGTAATAATACTGGTTAAGAAAGGCTAACTAAGATGAAATCTAATGCAAATCGTCTTGAAGTACCTCGTTCTCACCACACCTCATGCACAGCACTATTCCAGGGCCTGTGGAACTCACTTCAAGCCATATTGTAAAAAATATATACTTTCTCTTCGCATGAGACATATTTGTATTTTCCTAATTTGCATTTTACCATTATTAAATAAATACGTGATAAATAGGGGCACGTTGGGTATTGGTTCAATTCAGTAAGAGAATTTAAAAGTTACAACCGCAAGAACATAAACCTAGAAGATTTCAATTAAAATAACACAAAGTAGTGTTGCAGGCATAAACATTGAACGGTCAGTACTAAAGTGTCTGATATTGCCCAAAATGACATTTGAGACCTCAATCCTGTACCAAAATCATTGTAAGATATGTCCGAATGATGTGTGAAAGTTTCATTGAAAAAGAACTCTGCTTTCCTGGTTAAAAAAGCGAACACTTGCGTAAGCTTTTATAACGAATTACTGTATGACGTGTATGGGGTTTATGGCCGTTCATTAACGCTCTTGAGCTGAATGATTATCAATGATAGATATCGTCATACTAAAGGGGCATTTAAAAAAATTTAACCCTATTTTATTCTTCTCTTACCAGTGACCATAAGCCAAACAACACGGTAGAAGAGAAATGTGGAAGCTCCAAGTACTTTTCGTGGAGTTAGACACTTTACTGGTTTCACTTTAAATGAGTGTCCTACTCTGTTGACTTGTATCCATGTATAAACAATAATGAACACAAACAACCAAACAGGTAGTTTGTATTCAATTGAAAGGTTGCTTGAAATCATTTGCTTTCCATGCATGTTTGACGCTAATCAAGTTACTTTGCAGATCTTACGTAAATATGGGGATTTTGTGTTTTCTTTTGAAGGTATTATGGCGTTAGAATAACAAGATCATAAGAAAATAATGCCTGGCCAAGAATGCAACCCAAAACCTCATTCATTTAACTCATTATTCTATATTTTTCGTCTTGAAAAATAAACAAGATAAGAAATATTGATGCGAGGTTGTACAAGTGACCAAACGGTGCACGAATTGAGGGTTGAGGCTGTGAATCGGTGATCGATTAGCCAACCGATCATTGATCGAAGACCGGTTTCTCGGGGTGACTTGCTCCTGGCAAATGAATCGATGGCGAAATCGACGAATTTCAAAGCATGAATTGGATAAATGAGTGCAGTGAGGTCGCAAGCCAAGGCAAAGGTTACCGGGGGGAAGAGTTATCGACGGTGTAGGCAGTTATATTTGATTTATTCGGGCGATATATCTCAACGGTTAACTTTCGAGAGAAAAAAAAGTCTGCGCGCTAGTAGTTGAGTATATACAGCATGAAAATACAAGTCGGGAAACCGAACACAGAGTAGTAATTTAACCAGTTTTGTCTAGTTGTCGTCCCGTCGACTCGATTAATGAATTAGCCAATAAACGATGCTGATTTGATCAATCCATTCTTTTACCGTCAACAGACGGAGGATAGGTGGAAATATTGAAAGTCCCCAAAAGATTGGACTGAATGTATTGTATGAAAGCTAATGAATGTCATGGGTCAACCTAATATAAGATATCGTTGGTCATTTATATAAAAAGAAAATATATAAAAACACATTTGTATCAGTGTATATATATATAGGGATATGTTGGCCCCTCTGGTAAAGCAGTTTAAAAATAATATCTCCCGGCATAACGAAAATTAAAATAAATAGATCCATAAATCCATCAATCCATGAATAAATAGAAGTAAATAAATACATGAATGAATTAATAGATAAATTAATAAATGCGTCAATAGACATATGAATAAATAACGAAATAAATACATACCAAGACGAACAAATAAATATATTTATAAATCAAAACAATGCAAACAATAAATAAATGAATATAAATAAATTGCATACAACTTCTGTTCAGCTGAATATGATAATGGTTTTGCACCTTGTGTGTTTTTATCAAGGATAAAAAAGCAGGAGGTTTAAGAAAAACAAACTTAGCAGCCGCATACAAGAACGAAAAGTACAATACCCAACCCCGCCCGTCGCCTAAGATATAGTTACCACAGTAGGCGTGTAAATATGTCGGCGATGCTTCAAAAAGAAAGTGCAGCATTTCGCATTTAAACAATAGTTTTAGAAAAAGGAAAAAACACATTACTTGTCACTGTCAATATATCCACCTCCTTTTTCACATATTTGAGATATCTCATGTCCTGAATATTTCCCGAAATCAGGCAAATTAATGCGCCGGCCCGCCATCACTTCAATTCGTTTCCTGCGATGAATTATATTATCGGACTTTGATGATCGGGTGGTTAAAATGGTAAATAGGGGGAGATAATTTTTGTCTATTGTTTGGAGTCCGACCCGTATCTATGCCAAACCTTCAGGACTCGCATTATCCTCAAACTCAGGGATCAATTTGCGAAGTGCGAAGTTAAATCATCGTAATTATGGCGGTCGAATCACCACGATCACCCAGACCCGGTAAACAATCGCAGCTAAATGTGTCATGTTATAAGGAACGGGGAAATATCGTTAGCTCTATATATATAATATTATGGTCGTCTTCGTTGTTTCTCTTTAGATCTCCCTTACAGAAATTCGGTAAATTTCTTGCACTTTTTTTGTCAGGTTCTATAATTACTCCGTTACTGTTTTGGGAGGTTGTCTTTCTTTATTTTTTTCTTACCAAGGGTAGAGTGCAATTGATGGTGATCAATTTATCTCATCAATGAATATTCATCGCCGCCGCTAGTCTGGGTGTCATCTGTAATGTCGGATCATCATATATGATTCACCTATAGACAATGAAGGGCACCCGAAACTGGGTAAAAGTGCAAGTGTTCGAGACACTTAAGCAGCATTGTATTAAAGGGTTCCTTCACGTTTTCTTTGCTATTTTGTGTTTATAAACCCAGAAAGATTTATATAACTAGCCTAAACCCTAATACTAACCCTAATCATGAACCTTAAACTGACCGTAACCCAAACCTTAACTATCAATGAACCAATAACCTGATACATAGCGATATAGCGTTGTATTAAAGGGCTCCGTGACGTTTTCTTTGCTATTGTTTGCCATATTTTTTTATAAACCAACAGAGATGGCTATATAACTAGCAAAACCCCACAAAACTAACCTCCAAAAAAACCCTAATCATGAAGTAAACCTGACCGTAACCCAAACCATAACTATCAATGAAACAATAACCTGGCAATTATACGCCATCGGTTTAATTAACACCGGAGCAAATGTCGCGTCCCCATATAGACGATAGACGCAAGACAACATACCCTCGAAGCAGTCACGTGACAAGCAGAAGTATCACAGGGTCTGTGTGGGCGTGGAGGCCTGGGCACAATTGACAAAAATATGTTTAAAAAGGTTATAGTGGAAATACAGGAATGCATATACATACAAATGTGCAACCTATACCCCACCCCCTCCCTGAAAAGAAGAATACGAAGAGCGCGGGTGTGTGTGTTGATATGTGAATGTGTGTGTGTATAATTGTTACGACTTCATGACTTTGTTACTTTAACTTTATTGCGTAGGGTCCCGATTATAAGCATCTACTGATTCTAAAGGGTTCCTAACCATTATTTTCTTTGATGTGTGTATATCGATGATTTTGTACCGATTTGTATTTGTTGTTGTTATTGTTTCATAACGGTTGAATAACATTAAATTAAATTAAAACTAACATGACGAAGCCCATGCTACGTCACTGAGTAACCATAGTAACACTACTTTGTTTATGGTAGAATACAAATTATACCAGAATTTCAAGTAATTTCTATGAAGCTTTCATTTTGCTAGTGAGTATTTAAGAGGAATTCAATGCTCAATATGCAACAAATGCAATTGACAATAAAATAGTCTCCATATTGTGCTTTGGAAAAAGAAAGTTTGAAAGAAAATACCAAAAAAGAAGCTTTAGTAGCTCAATCGATATTTGTCTCATACTAATCACCATTCATTAGTGTTTTATATACTTGTTCATGACTAAGTAGAATATATAGCATAAACACGTAGAAATGCCTTATATGGTCAGATGGTAAATAGTATTTCTACGCATAGTTAGCTTGGTTGAAGGAAAGGGAACTGTGTTTTGCTCGTTGTATTTTATTTTTTTACAAATACTTAAAAGTAACCTTGAACCGAGCGTCTACTTTCGAGGGTTTCTGCAAATGAAGAGCTTTATTTCCAAATCGGCTTAAATCCAACTTTGGCAAAAACGTGAAAACTCGAAAATGCGCGCTTATGATGTGCCCGCCTAGCCTTGGTACACATGGAAGACAGTGCGAGGGTTCATATCTTTGGGCCGAACTTTATTGCAAGCATCTTAGCTTATTATTGGATCGATGTAATTAACTACGTTTGTATATTTATAGAGGAGTTATAGGCCTTTATGAATTTTGTTCTTGCAATATGAAATTGTATTGGTCCATATTTTTTAGTGCAAACTTTATAGCTATAACTTCTTAGCTTATATTGTTAAACTGATGTCGTCATTTATGTTGTTCTCATAGAATGGAGTTAGCGCCTTTTGGAATTGAGCTATCCAACTAAGAAGATCGACAAACCCCAACAAACATGACAAACCGTTTGTTTTTCACTCTCCTCGAAACTTTAACCAATATTATTTCTGCGTCATCAATTACTGTCTTCTCTCTATATTCCTTCTACGTATTCATTATTGCTCCTCTCTTCGGACCAGTCTTTGATCCTTTGTGATTTGTTTAATCACCTGCTTTGAATAATGGGGACCTTTTTATGCTAATGAAATTGATGAAGTCATGGATTTGAACCCCACATATCAAACAAATTTCGGAAGCTATCGTGCTCTTACAAAAACTGAGGGGCAGAACTTAAAAGAATTATAGTACACAGTTCTTTTTATAGAATTAATTTTGCCTCATTGTTATACATTTAGATTGTATATATATACATGTACTGTATTATATCTGCAATATATCAACTCTACTTCACGCAAATGGTATTACTAAATGGATCTAAATGGATCTAGTAACATCGTCCAAATCTTCAAAATCCAATTGGAATTCTAGCGGTTCCCTCATACCTTGTTGAATACGAAACAGGGTTCGTTTTTTTTTATTTCCCTTTCGTTAAAAAGATGTTTACGATTGAAATGTTCAGATGTTAAAGGAACTACAGCGTCTAGATGGCCTAAATTTCACAATTCAGCTCTCTATATGTAATTTTTCCTGAAGAAAAAGAATTTGGCAGTCATTTCTCATGAAATCAATCGATTTTGGGGTAATTGGTAAATATCTAATTGTCCTGGGAACGCCCCTTTTAAATCGCCAAAATGTGACGTCATCTAAAGACCGGACTAATGAACTAAATTCTGTAGATGACGCGTCATGACATAAGCCAATGCATTGTCAATCACATGTCGATCACGCGACTGATTCCGGACTCTAAATGTGGGTGGGGCGTAAACTGGCTGCTAAGTGAGATTTGGCATCAGAAAAATAGTCTTAAATCATTACTGTGTTTATTTTCACGGATTTTTCTTCGGCAGACCTATGTTTCAAGTCATCAACTATGGAATAAGTGTCAAAGTATGTTGTATTCTTTAGGTCCTTTAAACTATCCACTGGATAGTCGTAACCGTGTACAAAGTCAGTGCAATGTGTTATTAAATATCAATTTGCACTTTTGCTCATTACTCGGTCATATAACGTCCATTTAACTCAATATTTTTTTACAAAATACCCAGTGGACATAATTAACTAGCAACAATATACATGTACATTGTATCAACCATACGGTACATCACTTTTTGCACATGTCAACGAAGTATACTAGATCCCTTTAAATGATAGCAAAAAAAAGAGTATTAATTACAGACTGGTTTATAAACATAATCATTTAATCGAAAATTCCCTTTCGACAAACTCGAGAACTATTCAAGTGTGATTGATTATCGTTTCAATCTAGTCGTAATGTTTGGGTCTAGATCTTTATCTGAAGTTACACTAATTACACAAGTACAGTATAGTAGTTTCCGTAGTTTAAAGATGCTTCCAGTAATCAGGTAATGTTCAATTGTATCGTTTTCAGAAGCTGATTACAGATAAGTCTTATGTGAACATTTTGATAACGTCAGTAAAACGAAACAAATGTTGTATTTAAAAAACGCCAAAAAGTGATAATTTTGGAATGACAATTATTTGACCATGTAACTTGACTTTCCATAGTGCATCATTAGCATTGCTTTTATGGCTATTCGTAGTATTGGTGCTACTGTTACTATCATTAATATTATTATTAGTAGTATGTAGTAGTATTATCATTATTATTATTATTATTTATTTTATTTGTTAAAATTATTGTTAACATTATTATTATCATTATCATTATCATTATCATTATTATTATCATTTTCATTAGCAGCAGCAGCAGTAGCAGCATCTTGATCATTGTAATTATTAATAATCAATTATTAGTAATAGTAGTGAGAGTATTGGTATTTGTTTTCTTTCTTTTCTCTTTGCTTTTTTCAATCACATTATATATTTCTGGTCAGTTTCTCTATATGTTTGAATTAATAATTTCTTCTTTTTTTAATACATATGCCTGATTCGGACTTTAAAGGGACCTAGTAACTCTGTTGGCAAGTGCAAACGAAATATAAATTTGAAAAACCGAAACCAGTCCCGTGCTGTTATTGTTAATATGAATATGATAAGGTTTGAGAGAACCACTAGAGTTCCAAGTATTAAAGTTTTGAGAATTTGGATAATGTCACTAAGTCCCTTTAAGCAAACAATACGTCTTTAAGCAAACTGGTAAAAGGCTATAATTGGAGACGAGAATTGTGCATGTTGACGCCATGTTATTTACTCTCCCGTGCATGGGAAGCTATTAAACTAAGTATTGTCTAAACTTTGTCTCAAGTGCTTTTGGGCCTGATGTCATATTGTATGCGCATAAAAAATATCGCGATCTAGGTATTGAAGCAAGACACAACACCATCCACTGAGACGCGGGCTGTCACAATAATGTTTAAAATCCTTTGAATTGTCTTGTTAACAGTAGTTTATTGTTCATGCTTAATTTATTCTTTGAAGAGTATTGTATGATAAAGCAAATGGGAAATATTCACGTCTTCATCTCAGAAGTACATTTATTCTGAACGGCGACTATTAACAGATTAAGGAAAAGCTATAGTAGTCGATTATGTAAAGCTACATGGTTCTTCAGCTAGCGCAAACGACCAAGTATATGGACGGGCGGCTGAAAACTGTAGGATGTGGTAATTATGGTTTTACATTATCAAAGAGACAAAGATAGTAACTATAGAAATGTCATTCTTCAAAGAGATTTGCAATGTTAAAAAATGTTACACTATAATAGTCCGTCGCTGCTAACGTATACTACAAGCGCGGGGGCCACAGATGGGTGTAGGTTCTTCAGAAATGTCGGACGACAGTAGCTGCAGCTAGTAACCAACGACCGGCTAAGGACGGGCGGATGTAAGAGGAGACGCCGGGTAGGGGGTTGGACGCCGCCTTCCACGGGCGCGTGAATCCGTGAATAACTCGTCCCCGCGTGTTATATACATTGATTGATGCCCATCTCCAATCCACTCCTGATAGATCGACTTCATTATCTTCCTATTTTCACCCTCAACTTTTCACCTCCACGCCTTCATACCCCCTGTTTTGTGTGTGTTTTATTCGGTTCATTAAAGCGCTCTTCATTAAAATTGCAATGTTCTATGTATTATTAGAGATGTGTTAACCACTGTCATGTAAAACAAAAAAGGGGCTCTCTATAAACAGTATAATCTTTAAGAAAACAGTCGAACATAATTATAACGGCTCGTAAGCTTTCATGTGGCCCAAAGCGTGAACAACCCTCTATATATCTTAATCATTAACATGTTCTTCGTTACAATTTTTGCAAATGCAATTTATTGTCACTAGACATGCTAGAGAAACAATATTAACTGTTGTCGCTTGGAAGGAATGCTCCTCAGGGAGTGGAAATGGTGCACACAATGTGTGCTGGTTTGCATTGTATCTTGTGACCGGGGTAATAGTCGTGTAAATCGCTTAGAGATAATACTGTTATTCTGTATCATATTATGCACTATATAAATCGAATCTATTATTATTATTGTCAAGTCATACATTGACAGTCCCATAGCTTCAAAGGAAACACGAATATGTCGTACGTTGTTTATAAATCGCGCATGCACACCAAACAACATTACAGACTCTACTTTGCTTTCAAGTTCTCAATTTTGGCAACGAAGATATATTGAACAAATTAAACTAATAACAATTCAGAACTCTGCTTTCATACCAGGCTTTGGTCACGATAGTAATCTACATGTCTAAATCGTAATTATTCTGCATCCAAAATCAAGCGCACTTTATTTCCAAAGCATTACAAATGACATGCACATCCTAAATTTGTTTTGTTTTTTCTCAATCAAATCAAAGCTAGAATCAAAACAAATTAAAAGTTCGAATAATTATTCAACCGTTACAATTCATGTGATATCTGTGTATCCGTCGCCTCCCCGTGCCGTACATGCCGCATATAATTATCCCCGCGGGGTGTAGACAGGGGGGGGGGTGTAAATCTTTATGAATAATTCTATGTATTATTTTCTCCAAGCCATACGACCACTAGCTAGCTGGCTGGCATGACTGCTCAGTGAGGCATCCATTTTACAAGATGGATAACACAACAGGTTTGGTTGTCTAGCCCCCCAGGGGGTTAGTGTTTACATACCGCGAACTGCATAATTATACAGTAGTTTGTTGTCGTGATTGTATTGTTCGTAATTTTGTTAACGTTTGTATATAATTACGTGTTTTTAATTTGTATATTTCGCATTTTGTAAGTTAATGTTTTACCTGGTTGTGTTTGTTTGGTAAAGGTAAATTATATTGCTTATCCTCAATTGGTAACGATGATCTACTCCGGAAACCTTAACAATTTGATATTGAATGCATCTACTGTACTTAAGCTTTAAGGGCCTTTCATTTTACCAGCAGCTATAGCTCCGCTTTCTTAATTGGCTTCTCAGTTTTGGTATAGTGGGCGCTGCATGAAATGATTTTTTTTGTGAGATAATGAAAAAATTAGTGTAAAATTTGAAAGAGCATACAATTTTAAGGACAGAATAAACTTTATTTGATCAAAATCGGTTCAGAAATATCAATAAATATATCCGATCGGAATAAATCTGGGGCCCAGATTTATTCGATGACTTAAAAAAAAAAAAAAAAAATGCGTACACTTTTTTTTTTAATTTCAAAAGAGGTTTTTAAATAGTTGTTGATGATCTCTCTATTCAATCATTATTTCAACAAAACATCACATGCATAATTTTGTATGAAAAATGGTTGAAACCAATGCTTTTTTTTAGAGAGCGCCCTCTTGTGTTTTAATGGCTCTTTTTGAATGATAACAGGCTTTTCCCCCACAGTGCATGCGTACAAACATATGCGTGATTGACTCATGGAACAGTTTTCCCGTGATCTGTATAGACTGCAATAATAAATTAGACGCCACGGAGAGCACTATAAGTATCAAAGTGGCGCCACCATACCTATTAGGCGCGTGTAAAAACAATATGTTGCACAACGTCTGCATTGTGCATTCTCCTCTCAAAACACACACATTTAACATGATTAATCATTCCATATAATATTTATTACGTCTTTAGTATTGATTAAAAAAGCGTTTCTTTTCAAAATTATGTAAAACGTATTGCATAATGGTGCAAACAAGGAGGATAGAACACCGTTGGTGCAAACGTAACGTTTATAAAGATGTGCACGCACATACCTTAAGATAAGTCCTTAATCAATCAACATGCACGACAACATATTAAATACTTTCTCTCTGCGGGCATTGTATTAACGTCCGTCCTCCCGTTAGGCTCGAATTAATGGAATTCATCAACTATAATTTAATGGGGAAAATGGCTGTTTGAAAACAGATATAGGGCTCTTGGGGAAAAACAATTACTGAACGAGGATATTTACCAGGGTTGGGTAAAAAGTCGAGGGGAAGGCCTTTTCTTTTGTACAAAATGTTGTAACAATCTTGCAGGAATGCAGGGTCCGTAAATATCCGAAGGGGCTATTTGCTATGACTTATTCGCAGGCAATACATCAAACCTCAGCAGCTTTTGATTGCCAATTTACGGAACAACTATCACATTTCTGTGTCATCCCGTATGTAGTATAAAGGTGAATAAGCACACGCGTGATGGGCGAACGGATTGGGTTTGGGATACGGTGTCAGTTTTGCCGCATGCCGTTCTGTTGATCTTATCTCTAATTTGAGGGGTTTTTTTAATATAAAATACAAACGAGGTAATGTTTGTTTGTTTGTGTCTATCGGCATGTGCAATGTGTTCGTGTGATTGTTTGTCTGGATGAAGGGGGGGGGGGGGGGGGGGAGGTGACATGCAGCGTATGTTAGAATGTATCCATGAATGTTTCCTTACTATGGTCTGGTGAAAGAATTCCAAAGGATGGCGACATTCACCCATAAGCTGTCTCCTTTCTGGACGTGTTGGCTTGTTGGTTCAATTCCTAAACCTTGGCAGGACTGGTGTGTCCTTCACCAAGACACCTCATCTACTCACACTTTCTACTCTATCATCTAATCATGCTTCCATGTCTTTTAGAATAAGGAAGCTACGTTTAAATGTGTATGCATGATGCAAACAATGTATTAACAACTCTGCACATTAAAAAGATATTCGTTCATGAATGAACAAACTTCACAATTGACCTTTAAAGTTTAAAAACGTAGTAAATGGAATCTGCGGAAAAGGGGGTCTGTGATGCAGAAAGGTCGTAAGACAACGGCCCTCGAGAACTAAGATAAGCATTATAGAACCAGGAACAACTAAAGTCGTACAGTTCCAAGCGGGCAACTTTATAAATAAACTGCACACGCAATGCATAATAATTATAGCATAGAAAGTTCGATATCCATGGGACGCTGAGAGTTAACAATGTACTACAGTAATGCGCAAAAGCACCAGCCTGCGCGCCGTAACCCGACCACACCCGAGGGAGCTGGGGGGTACTACGCATTGCAGCTTGCCCCCCTCACCTCTCCTAACGCCACCCCCCACTTTACACCCTCCCGCAGATTACAGCACGTTTCGCTACATACATGTACGTGGTCCACTGATCGCGAGATTTCCCGATCCATCATCATGCACGTTCGTCATGTTCGTACAACTCAATTCACACCTTGAGTTTTTTTTTGTATACACCCCTTTTTGTTTTCTTGGCGGTGGTGCCGTTGGTGGTGTGATGCCAATAGTGGTGTTGGTGTTGATGTTGGTGTTGGTGTTGGTGTTGGTGTTGGTGTTGGTGTTGGTGTTGGTGTTGGTGTTGTTGTTGTTGTGGTGTTGGTGGTGGTGGTGGTGAAGGTGGTAATGGTGGTGGTGGTGTTGGTTGTGCCGGTTGTGGTGGTGGTGGTGGTGGTGCCGGTGTTGATGGTGTTGGTGTTGTTGTTGGTGGTGGTGGTGGTGGTGGTGTTGGTGTTGGTGTTGGTGTTGGTGTTGTTGTTGGTGTTGTTGTTGTGGTGTTGGTGGTGGTGGTGGTGAAGGTGGTAATGGTGGTGGTGGTGTTGGTTGTGCCGGTTGCGGTGGTGGTGGTGGTGGTGGTGCCGGTGTTGATGGTGTTGGTGTGGTTGCGGCGGCGCGCTGGTGGTGGTGGTGGTGAAGGTGGCGGTTGTGGTGGTGATAAAAGTGGCGGTATAATAGTGCTGGTGGCTATGGTGATGAAGGTGATGATGGTTGTGGTGGTGTCATTGTTGTTGTTGGTGGTGGAGGTGATTATGTACACAGAGTAAAATTATTTTACGTATCATTTTACAATGTACAATTATTGTACACATCGTTATTGTTATTACAGGCGTAGTATAAAACTGTATACAGTTTTGGTAAGGCTGAGTTTTAGTAACCAAAACCTGCACAATAAAATTACAAACTAAAAGTTATAACTCCACCATGCTCGAAATGTATGGAAAATTACAAACGACTAAGTAAAAAGCCTGTTATCATTTTTAAAAAGAGCCATTAAAACACAAGAGGGCGCTCTCTAAAAAAGCATTGGTTTCAACCATTTTTCATACAAAAGTATGCATGTGATGTTTTGTTGAAATAATGATTGAATAGAGAGATCATCAACAGCTATTTAAAAACCTCTTTTGAAATTTTTTGAAAAAGTGTAAGCATTTTTTTTTTTTTTTTCAATCATCGAATAAATCTGGGGCCCAGATTTATTCCGATCGGATATATTTATTGATATTTCAGCCGTTTCTGAACCGATTTTGATCAAATAAAGTTTATTCTGTCATTTAAATTGTATGCTCTTTCAGATTTTACACTCACGTTTTCATTATCTCACAAAAAAAAATTATTTCGTGCAGGGACCTCTATAACAAAACTCAACTATCCCAAAACTCAGCTATCCCTTTAATGTATAACTACAGTCTGTATTTATATTTCTATGATCACGACATACTATCTGAATTCTCCTCTGACAACAATTTTATCGCGACAAAAGGGGCACTTCAGGCCACGATTTCACCTTTCCACTTTCCCTTTATACCCCCTTGTTTAGTTTTACTCCATTTTCTTATTATACCTCTGTTTCATTATTGTTTGCTTCTCTGTTTTATTCACTCACATATTGTTTTTTTGTTTATACTCTGAAAATTCATTCTACACCATCAATACAATAAGATATTTTAAAAATAACCTTGTGTATCTAGGATTCCGTTTGCTTGTATATCTGCAAATTTCTTTCAATTTTTTTAACATTCACATACGTTATATCTCATTCAATTAAACATAGCAATTATAAAATCTAACTAAAATATTAAAGGTGCACCTGTAAAGTGTCAGATATTGCCCAAAATCACATTTGAGACTTCAATCCTATACCAAAATCATTTTAAGATATGTCCGAATGATGTGTGAAAGTTTCATTGAAAAGGAACACTGCTTTCCTGGTTAAAAAAAGCGAAAATTTGCGTCAGCTTTTACAACGAATTACTGTATAACGTGTATGAGGTTTATGACCGTTCATTAACGCTCTTGAGCTGAATGATTATCAATGATAGATATCGTCATACTAAAGGGGCATTTAAAAAAATCTAACCCTATTTTATGCTTCTCTTACCATAAGCCAAACAACACGGTAGAAGAGAAATGTGGAAGCTCCAAATAATTTTCGTGGAGTTAGACACTTTACTGGTTTCATAGAGTAATGTTATTATTAATATTATTAATCACAATTATAATTATCTGTACAATATTCACAAAATCACATGTTATGAAGACAGTTGTCAGTTGACCCATATATACATAATATTATAGCAGAAACCTTGATCCTTATCCATATACTCACTTTTAACTCCGATTTATTATATTCAAATCACACTCTTTCGTTCTCCACGCATTCTTTATTATTGTTCATGCTCTCTGTATGGTAAGAACATGAATACTTTGCTCTCTTCTCCGCTTTACACGAATCTGATCGCGAGTATTTATATATAAAGCAAGACGCCACCACTCCTGGCGGTGTCGAGGCCCGGGGGCCCCCGCGTCTCGCTGGGTGATAGATGGGCCGATGGACTGAAGACAGAGGCTCGCTGTCATACGGCCTATGAGGATGGAACAGGAAGAGGAAGGGGGAGTAGAGGAAGGGAGAGAAGATGAAGGGAGAAGAGGGCTGCTGGGAGAGAGGATGTCTGAGAGATGAGAGTTTAGAGAAACGCGATAGAGAGACGGGAAAGCTGATAGTGGTTTGTTGGTGATGAGAGAAAGAGAGGATGAATGTTAAGAGAACGAGAAGATCAAAAAGAAACGGATAGAAATCAGAATTAAGGGATGATAATGAAGGTGAAGAGAGGGAGGAGCGGGGGGGGGGGGGTTGTCTGAGGGGTAAGAGTGGAGAGATGAGCACATAGTGTCCTGCATGTCCTGGGTTATGAGAGAAAGAGAAGATGAAAGTTAAGATCACACAAAAAGGGAACGGATTGAAATCAGAGTTAAGGAATTATAATAATGAAGGTGAAGAGAACAAGGGAACAGGGGGAGAGAAATATATGAGAGATAAGAGTAGAGGGATTCGTTAGAGAGACACGAAAGCAGAGCTAAGCTTTGGTGATGAGATTAGCATGATAAGAATGGGATGAAAGTTAAAAAAGCGAGAAAAAGGTGGAGCCTTTGAACATGTTGAACGGAGAAAAGAATAGAAATAAGAGTTAAATAATAAAGGTGAAAAGAGGAAGGGAGACGATGGAGAGGATGTCTGAGAGATGAGAATAGAGGGATGAGTTAGAGAAAGACGAAAGCAGAGAGAGGGTATTTGGGTGATGATATAAGCATGATAAGAGAGGGATGAAGCGAGAAAAATGTGGAACCTTTGACGGGAGAAACGAACAGAAATCAGAGTTAAGGAATTATACAATGAACGTGAAAAGAGGAATGGAGAAGAAGGAGGGGTAGAAAGATGCGATTAAAGGGATCTAGTAACTTTGCTGACATGTGCAAAAAAACGATGAGTGGTTGAAACAATGTATATTGTTGTTATCTGATATGTCCACTGGGTGTTGTGCGAAAATTTCAAGTTAAATGGACTTTATATGGCCGAGTAATGAGCAAATATGCAAAGTGACATTCACTAACTCATTGCACTCACTTTGTACACGGTTCTGACGATCCATTGGATAATTTGACATCTGAACACTTCAATCGTAAATATCTTTTTAACGAAAGGGAAATTTGAAAAACCGAAACCTGTCCAATGCTTATTTTGTAAATAAGAATACAACAAGGTATGAGGGAACCGCTAGAATTTCAATTGGATTTTGAGGATTTGGACAATGTTACTAAGTCCCTTTAAGAGAGGGGGAGCAAAATGTGTCTTGGGGTAAGAGAGGAAGGGGGTGAAAGTTAAGAGAACGAGAAAAAGGAGGACGGGAGAAACGAATAGAAATTAGCAAAGGTGAAAGCAAAGAGATTAACGCTCTTAGTGGAGTTGGTGATAACATGTATCGGCAATTTATTTGTAGAAATGTATTCTTATGAATTTGATTTATAGTATCGATTACTTTGCGTTTGTACATATAAATTTGGGAACAAAAATTGAATTAAAAGAATATAAAATTAACTGAACTGGAGAGCTTACTAATGCGCCTGATCGCCTTGCCTGTGTAGTGTGGTGTATAATTATATGGACTGCTTGTACGTTGTGCTCGCAAATCAAAATATAAATATAACCTCTTTGTATCTAGCACCGTTTCCATTCAACATTTTTTTTACAGTGTAATGAATAACATGATAGTTCATAATTACAATCATGATGATAGTGATTGAGCGATGCACCTACGACCATGATGACTGAAACCTTTGAACTATCAACATGTAAATAAAGGAATTGGCGGGTTAATTGTTGTCGGGATTATCAATCACATTTCTTTTATATCATATTTTTCTCAATATCGAGCCGTGCGTGTCTGGTCTTTATACGAGTTTTCATAATAATGGTTGCGACTATTATACGGGCATCATTCGTCCATCCATTACTGGACGAGGTGCCAAGTTGTCAACTCTTTTTAAATAGTTTTACAGTTCATAACCTAATTTTCCTTTCAGTTCTCCCATTCGTCTCAATGTGTCTCTTTTGGAGCAGTTCACAATCACGACAATGAAGATTTGTATTTTTATATTAAATGGAATGGCCTGTTCCTCATTCGTCTAAAATGTGTCTTTTTGTTGAGCATTTAACAATCATAACGATAAAGATTTACATTTTGATAAATGGAATGGTCTCTATTTTGAACTAAAGTCCATTTTTCGGACAAATACAACAGAGGTCAACTTGTCAGTCCGGCAGACAATGCTGTTGTCCGTATCACTTATTTGAGAATAGGCACGATAGGGGAGTCAAGTGTCCATCATAGATCCGGATAATGCATCTTGAGATTTTTTTTTTTCTTCAGACAATCATGCAAATAAACAAAGGTAAAGATAGTTAACATAAGTCTGGATAAATTGTTATTTTGTGAACGCCTGCCAATCATTAATTTTGCTTGTAAATAATAGTAATTGACTGGGCAGATTTAGGGAATAGACTATCGAACAAGATTTTCTATTCAATACAATCCATATCTAGCAAAAATTGATTATGAAGAAAGAAATCAGACCTTTAAACAATATTCCTCGCATGGCTCCTCCAAGCCTCCGCTATAATATCATAATAGCGCGGCTCGAACCCGGGTCCCCGCCTCTGAATGCCGTAAGATTCAAGTCTTGAACAATTTCGAATCCCGTCTTTCCATTGTAATTTCGTTTCAAGTTACACGCTTAATTCTTCCTTATTCACTGCAACATTACATTTAACAAGCAGTCAGGGATTTATCAAATCAATGTACTATATTGATCCATATTCACGAAAAAGATCGGAAATGTATGGAAAGAAAATGTTAGTAATACATTAGGCCTATAATTGCGTTTATCTCGCATATAGGACAGAGGTTTTTTTCTGGCAAGATGGTAAAACATGCAAAAACCTGATTCACAATAACTGTAAATAAAGTGATGCTTTAAAACAGACTATTGTAATAACAATTTTAAAAAAGGCAATTTAGCCATTTACCTTTAATTCATATCATTATGTATGACAAACAGGGGTGGTAGAAGGTCCGTACATACAAGCGTGTCATATAATCTGTTTACTAATTTCTAGGCTTTGATCGCACGAATGACTATTTGATAACAAGTAACCTCTCTCTTAGTGTTCCACTTCTCAGCTTGCGATTTTTGTGACTATGCGGCAGACAGTTTATAATTATACAATTTCGTTTGGCATAACCAAGGACGAGCGGTGTTATAAACGACCTATCCTTCACGCAAGGCCGTCTTGCCCCGGAACCGCCGGCGTCCTTTCTCGCGAGGTTCCGCTTGTCGCGCATGTTTCTTGGGGGTGGAAGCGGAGAAAATGTCTTTATAGTTGTCAAATATTATAATGATGTCTCTTTTTTTTCTCGAAAAATCGCGGATATTCTACAGACAAGAAAATAATAAGCGTGACGTCAAATGACGTGGGATATTATAACAACCAAGTATGTCTATGTAGGACGGTGTATCGAGCCGTTCAATGTCAAACCATGTCGTTTTTGTAGGTATATCTTTTTTATACGCTTAAATGTTCAGTATTAAAATAATGATGATTATAATTTACATGTTTATCTTTCTATTTTACTGCCAAAGTTTTAAAGGGAATGTCCGCCTTTTGCAAGCCAAATTTCAAGTGTTGTGAGGTTATTGTCCTGTATGAAAAAAAAATGACATTTAACAGCTTGCCTGACAAAAAATAGGGTTTGAAATCTCCTTTTCGTGGAGTTATAGACCTCAAAATAATATACGCGACGTAACGTCTTTATATTGTATTACTAGTCTTCGTCCGTGCAACGTTTCGCTCACGATAGCCGCCGGAGTATTGCGGGGAGCTCCCGTTGCTGTGCGTGAACCGCGCACAGATTGTGCTCGAACAGCGGCGTAAGCGAATACTAAACAAAATAACTAAGACTCATTAAACTGACTACATGTAATAATGTTTATTCTTCATTTTCGAGGCCTTTTTCGTAGCATAGGCCTACCTTAAATTAATGTCGGCTTCAAAAAGAATAGCGCAATCGGTCAGTATTTATGTATTCAAGCGCAAACTGAAGTTACTTTTTTTTAGTCGATATTGTCTAGATTTATAGTTTGATCCCTACCAGGTACTATATGAGAAAATTATTTGCTATAGTTCAGCATATTTCTACTCCTGTTTCTCACATCTATTCATCTGTCTGTTTTGTTTTGTTTTTTGTCTGTGTTTCAGTCTAGTTTTGCCTCTCTCCCTCTACCGTGTTTTTTGTCCTGTTGCTCGTAGTATTTTCCTGATTCTCTTGTTTATAGCCATTATTTAGTAGTCAGTAGATTTTATTACACTTATTTATGTTTATATTTTCTCAGTTCATTAGTTAGTTTAGTTTGTAAAATGTAAGCATCTTAATGTATGCAGTATTCTTATCTGACGAGTTTTTTTCATTTAGGACATATACTCATAAGCTACTCATGAGGGACCTTAATTCCACAAGCTTTGCTTTCAACCAAGGTCACCTCATCTTTCTATTGTAACGCTATATTCTGTCAACTTGTTATATTCATGTCATATTTGTAATGTGTGTTATGAAAGAAGGATAAATAAACTTGAAACTTGACAATACTTTTACAAGACTGTGAGTACAATATTGTTGTAATATTATGCTAAATCAGTTAAACACATTTATTGGCCTATATGTATAGTTTGATGAAAGTATGATTTCTACACATTTTAATTTTCATTCGTAGAATCCAAATTACAGGGTTGTTCCTCATCCGTCTACTGGAAACTGTTCGGACGATTTGTAAAAGGCGGACACTTCCTTTAACATTTCAAACATGCGTTTTTATGACTGGTTATATACCATGAATTACTGAAAAGGTCTTTAGTTAATGAAAATTCGTGCCTCTTCAGAATGCCTATGTGTCTGTTAAAGCGCAACGAGTCGTAGCAATGTCCGACCCTCAACCGGGCATGCCCCATTAACAACCGTTACACTGGCCGATTCAATTAACTGGCCGCTGAATATTATTTTAAGTAGTGTGAGATGACAATTGAAAAGGTTATACTCAAAATTGAAAGCATTTAGAACAAATAATGTAGGACAAGCCCGAGGCATTTAATGCTGTCGAACACATTCTACATTTGTTTTCCTTTCTTTATATTTCTTCTTCTTGTTATTGGTATCATTATAAGTAGTATTATTAGGAGTAGAAGTAGTCATGGCAGTAGTATTATGGAAATAATTATAATAATCATAATAATAATAATAATAATAATAATAATAATAATATTAATAATACTAATACTAGTAATAATACTACTACTACTACTACTACTACTAATAATAATAATAATAATAATAACATTTATCACATATCCTGCCGAAAGTACATAATTTGGTGTACTAGGCTCTAAAGTCCATTTGTGTACAAAATTAATATCGTGTATAGGAATGCGAATGAACCTAGCTCTAAGTCCTATATTTATACGTTATTATATTTATAAATGTGTGTGTCTACCTGTATCTATCATTATGTCACTCTATTTCCTGTCCGTCCAGCTGCTTCGCGTCCGTCTGTCACGTGACAATAATTATGTCCGCGATACAAAGAGCGACTATAATGCTCATTGGATGCTTTTATGACACACATTCGCCTCCATTGTTCATTTATTTATAAAGTCTCTCTACTCCTTTGTTTTTATTTCCACACAAGTACATCATAATATCCAAACAATTATATGTATTTTTAAATGCGTGAAAAAGTCGGTTGAAGTTAAGAACCTTTCATATAATGCAACAGTAATGCGCTTTATAGAGATGATGATCAATCATTGTAGGCGCTATACATGTATATTAAATCGAAATTATTATATATTATAATCATTATTCACTATATAACATACCTACCAATTTGTCATAATTTTGTTATGGTCATATTAAATGTGCTAACATAACATGTCCATTGACACTAATTGTTTATCTTAAAAATGATATTCATCTTAATAAATAGTATAGATTGTGAACATATGAGTATACAGAGCGCCTGGTCCGCCGCTCAACCATTTGTCATTCAAGCATTAAAATGGCAAGTACCATGAGATACAATTTGTGAATGCGCCCTCTGCGAGACACATTGACACATTGGTAGGTGTCCAGCCGGCTGCGGAGAGCTCTTAAAGGGGTTGTTCATTTCTGGTATAGAGGGCGCGGCACGAAATAATTTATTTGTGAGGTAATGAAAAACTGAGTGTAAAATTTGAAAGAGCATTTTACACTCAGTTTTTCATTACCTCACAAATATGCTTTCACCACCTTCCACGTGAAAGAATTTATCATAACTTAGATGTTTATGTAAATATTTGAACAATACTTGCTTTGATATTGACTAATTGAGCATTGAAATGATCGAAATAAAACGATAGGTGACACAGATCAATTCAACCGCGAAACGCTGCGCGCAAAAGATTATGCTAGCGCGCGTTGTTCACGGCATGCAGGCTTGTTGATATCTTCAGCCCAGCGCCAGCGCCGCGGACAGGTGCGAACGGGCGGAGAAAGTATGCCAAATTTCACTGGCGTGCATTGCATTTCCTCCAATATTTCTGCATTTAATGATACTTAGTTTCGGATTTTACCACATCATTATACTAAATCAACAATATTGATCAAGTACTGTAGTTTTGCCAATATAGATGGTTTCGGTAACTTTCCCAATACTGTTATTTGGCTTTAATTCGCCAGTATAGAGACATAAATAATGAACTATAATTATGACAAATGTCATCATATTATAACATTGGACACGCTCCACTGATTTTAATTTCATATTATATACAACTAAAAACATTTATTCGTTATAACAAATAAATATTTGCAACTGCATTCCATGCGATTCAAATATGTTTTCTTACATTTTCTGTTTAGCCATCATGTGAGATATACTGTCACCTTCATGGCACAAAACACATCAGTAGTTATAATTATAGTTCTTCCATCATCCTCAACATGATTATATTTGTTGGCAAACATAATCGCCATTTTTGCATTTAATGGGCGTATATACGGGCATTTTTTTCTGGGGATTTATGACGTTTTCACGAATGTAACCAAGGAACTTCCTGCCTTCAACAGAAAGAGTTGTTTTTGCCAGAATATATATAAGATAGTTTTTTCCCAAAATTGATATGATTTTGTCAGAAGATAATCTAATTTGCCAGAAAAATGTGTTAATATAATATACGTAGTCCCAATAATTGACTTTGCACCATAATGATTGAGACTTGTTTTTTTTTTTTTTTTACCGAATATGGGTTAATTTTCCAGTTGTTGATTGGTGTTTTTTGTTAATTATCTGAGTATGGTGTGTGCGTGCGTTGTGGAAGGGGGAGGGGGGCGGCGCAGTCCCCCCCCCCCCCCCCCCCTCCCCTCGCTATCCTTGGCCATTTCGTTAGTTTGTGGAGAAGAGCCTGTCTCTTTCTATCCATAATATTTCCACGATCAAATATCAACACTGTCATCCTTAGTGCATGTAATCTCTCTTTAATGTGAAATATGCATTGAAACGCCTGTTGTCCGTCATCAATTCTCGGATTCGTGAGGTGGGTTGATGCAAGGGTACTCGGCTTCAAAAGTAGATATACTTTTGTAAATATATGAAGTCAATCGCAAACAAAATATGACTGTTTGTTATCTGTTTTAAGGCATTGACAAACGAAATCTGACTAGTGGATATATATTATTTTTTTGGCTAAAAAAAAGGAGAAACGACCCGACTACGTTTGTCCATCTGAAACGTACCCATCGCATATATATTTCTGCATCACATTATATGATGCAGTAGGCAAATTGTGTCAAATTTATGCCTGAATAAAAGACTTGTTGCATGCATATTCACCAAAAAAAAGTACTGTTTATGATAAAAAAATAAGGTATAAAAGAAAATTATACTTGACAATGTTTTTAAAATCGCACTGTAAAAATCATGAAAATAAACAATTACACAAGAAAAGCAAAGAAATGTAATAAAGCATTATTATATAGCATAATATAAGATTATATTCACTCAAAAAGGGGTATGAGCAAAATCTTTATTCTTCACGTGACATGACGTCATAATGGGCGCCGCTTCACTTTAGATTCCCTCCAAATCATAGATGCGTTGTGTGATTCGTCAAAAGCGCAAAGTTTAACCACTCTGAACGTATCTAGGGTATATCACGATTTTGGTGACCAAATCCATACGAATTTTGCCGAATATCTCCCCCTGACTTCAAAGACGGGAGATTTGGGACCTAATGGATGGAATAAAAGCCATCTTTATCTGGTCGTCAGCGGATCAAAGTTCATTTTAAAAATATCACTCCGTTCTACATCGTCATGCTCTGTCATAGCATATTCTTCGTCATCTAAAATTATACTCTCTCTATGTATCCGTCTTTGTTTATCTCGCTTTGTGTCTTTAGATCTCTTGCTATAATAGTCTTAAATCTACATTATTTCCTCACCGAGTCAGTTTATTATCAATTTCTCATCTCCTCATTCAATATTGTTTCACTATAATGCATTTTTTTTTCTTTCAAAGTTTCCCTTTTAAACAATTATTTTCTATATTTACGACGGTGTTATTTTTCGTATTCGATTTATTATATATTAGCCCATGTCTAGGACACATTTTGTACGTGACAAATAGCTGATAATGAAATGTATGATACAAGTTTGCATATCATATGCATAATCTATTGTTTATATTTGAATGCTGAAATCGGGTTACTCTCTATGAATATATGAAATTAATCAATACATATATAGTTACCTTTATTATAAGTATACCTGCCTGCTTGACCGTGTTATGCCGGTTATCACGAAGTGATTATAGTATGAACAATAACTTGAGTTCATACGTTTACAAAAAAAAGCATAATCATTAATGAAGTCATGCATGATAATTATATTAAACAGTTTGTACATTTATGTACATTTCGCACTGTCATTTGAAAATTGTAACATCCTTCAAAAGGCTATGTGTATACGTTATTACCGTATTTATATTTTCTTTTGTATCTAACAGTATACAATTTTAATTTTGCAGAGATTAAACACTATAGCTGTGACGTACTTTTTTTCCCTCTATAATCTGTCACGAAAAAAGTTGTTAACACAATGGTGATGAGACTCCTTCCACCTGTCTTTCCTCGCTATATATATATATGAAGAGCTTATTTCCAAAAGGGGCTATATCCACTTTTTCAATATCGGAGAAAATCAGGTTTCTTTGTCCAACTTTGTACACGTGCCATGCATATTTCGATTTTGATCTCGTAATTCGTCCTAAAATTCAGATATCTAGATAGCTACGTAGCTTATTAATGCGCTGATATCGTTAACTCATTTTTTTATGGAAAGTGGATATAGCCCCTTTTGGAATTAAGCTCTTCATATATTGGAAACAACACAATAATATTCACCCTTTATATACTTCTATCTCTTCGACTCCGTTGGCGGTTGATAACAGTCAGTGTGGCAAACAGTGGAGTGAGTAATATCGGGATAATTATAGAAACTCTTCTTCCTCCCCCCCCCCCCCCCCCCTAACCAATGTTTATCTATGAACCTCTCTCTCTCTCTCTTTCTTTTTCTATATATCCATTTATATATCCTTATCTACCTCGTACTCTCTTTCCTCATTTCTCTTTCTGTGTCTCTGTCTCCCCCACTCTCTTTCAATCTTTCTCCCTCTCTTCCAATTTCTTTTCATCTCCTATCCTTTTGCGCCCCAAACCTTATCTCTCCCTCTCTCTCCCTCTCCTCAATTTTCTCTTTTCACCCCTTTCTCTTTTGCACTTCTTTCCCTCTCCCCCCCCCCCCCTTTTATGTGTGTATCTCTCACACTCTCACTCCCTATCTTACTCTATATATCCTTAAATATCTAAGGCTTTCTCTCTCTTCTCAATTGTCTTTCCCCCTCTCTCTCTCTCTCTTCTCTGCCCTTCTTTTCCCCCTCTCGACCTCATCACACACCCCCCCCCCTCCCACCACCCCTCTCTCTACCATTGTCTATAATATATCAATTCATCTCTCTGTCTATCTCTCTACATATCTTTCTGAATCATTTCTATTTCTTTCTCTCTGTTTTAAATCTCCTTTTCTCGCCTTTTTTTTCTTCTTCTTTCATACGGGGTCAGCAGAGCTGCTCCCCGTGCTGGTAATCATTCTGGTGAATAGAATAGGCAAATAGTCATAGTGAAGAGGGCATTGATATAGAATTTGCGACTGTGTGTGTATGGCCTGCATTTAGTGCCAATATTATGCGCGACCCATCTTACCAGAAGGAGCTTATACGTTGTAATACTCTGAAGCTGAGAAGAATGTGTTTGAAGTATAAATTATTTTACATTAAAATTAATGTCATATGTTTAGCTCTTTTGACAGTCTAGGGTTGCTTACATCATGTATTAAAGTTTTTGGGGGAAATGAGCTAGCAGCTAATACGGTCAATCGTCCATCACTTCATACAAGAGTACTGTATAACACAATTAAAACTATCAGAGGCGGTTTTCTCTGAAAAAAAAACAACAAAATTATTGCAAACATGCCATAAAAAGATATCTTTTTATCTCAAACAACATTATTTCTACTTCGATGTTATGACAGTTTATTTTTATGTACGAAATTGATTATTGTGAGACATGCAGGAATATAATAAATTTAAAAAAATAATCGAACAAAATAGCTACGCACCAGACTGACTTTGCAGATCGGTTGAGTTATCAAGTTAAAGGGATAGTTGAGTTTCGGTAAAGATAGTACAGTTTTGGTGAAACTGAATTTTAGTAACCAAAACCTGCACCATTACATTACAAACTAATAGTTATAACTCCACCATGCTCGAAAGGAATACAAAATTACAAATGACTAAGTAACCAGCCTGTTATCATTAAAAAAGAGCCGTTAAAACTCAAGAGGGCGCTGTCTAAACACTCATCGGTTTCAAACCTTTAAAACAAAATATTGTGCATGTGATGTTTTGTTGAAATAGTGATTAGATAGAGAGATAATCAACAACTATTTTAAAACCTTTTTTTGTATTTTTTTGAAAAGAGGAAGCATTAAAAAAAAAATATTTAACGGCTGGTTCAAAATTATCTAATATTTGTGGGGCCCCACAAATATTACAAATGGTTATTTATATGGATATTTCGGCCATTTCTGAACCGATTTTGATTAAATAAAGTTTATTCTGTTATTAAAATTGTATGCTCTTTCAAATTTGACACCCAGTGTTTCATTATCTCACAAAAAAATTATTTTGTGTAGCGCCCTCTTTACCAAAACTCAACTATCCCTTTAACGATGATTGGCGAAAATTCATAATTCCATTATCTACAACTAATTTATATAGAGATCATGCACAGAAAACTAAATAAATGGGGAACATTTGTGTACAAAACATATGAGGAGAAGTCCACAAACTTATCAGAGTGTGTTGACAATTTGAGTTCCCCATAGAAATAAATGGACATCTTTAAAGACCAATAGTTTTCTTGTTTCTTACTCGATTATGCTCTAACATTCAGAGATTATTCCTCCTAATCTCTTCAAGTCTATGAAAGCAACATTTTGCTTGAGTTTCATTGTCCTTTAAATCTATTTTATGTCGAGTTCTAATTCTTTACTTCCATAAATATCGAGCCGATCCCACGCCGAACCCTGATTGGTCTGACTGTTGCTATGAATGTCGTCAGAGCTCTCGCTCACACCGATTGGTTTATTTAAAGTTGCCAAATTGTTGTTTTTTTGGTTTAAGGAGTTCGCACTGTGGCGCCACATTTACGCACTCCTTGTACGTATATGCAGTACTTGTTCATATTAGTTGTATTGTATGTATATTAGTTACTTTATGTATTCTTGTCTTCTTTAAAGGAATCTATAGTAACATTGTCCAAATTTAACAAATCTTACTTAGAACTCTAGTGGTTCTCTCACACCTTGTTGCATTCGTATTACCAATGTAAGCATGGAACAGGTTTCGGTGTTTCAAAGTTATATACGATTGAAGTGTTCGGATTTTAATTATCCACTGTAAAGTTATTACTGTGCATACCGTAAATACCGGCGCAATCGCCGTATCCGCGTAAACGCCGCATGCCGACTTTGGGCATTGAAATTGAAGAAAAAAAAATGTGGGAGAAAAGTGCGCTAGGAAAACTGGCGACAAAAAAAGCGGGAATAACGGCGGGAAACCAGAAAATCGGCTGGGAAAATGTGCCAAATTTTAGCATGAAATCGGCGCCGCGTGAAATTTATCGCTCGCCCGCAAGCGCGCTATATATTTTCTAAACACATATCTTGTTACTTGCGCTTGCAAAATAGATGTGTAAATGTAATCATTATAACTATAATACAATAGAATATAGTTGTTTTGAGGCCAGTCAAGAGTGACATGTTGACTATCTCCGCGTACACGCCGCACCCCGACTTTGCAGGGTTTTTTCGAGGAAAAAGTATGCGGCGATTACGCCGGTATTTACGGTATACAAAGTCAGTGCAATTAAACTTACTTAGCGAATTATCGCTTTGCATTTTCTCTCATTACTTGGCCGATTCCACGAAGCTGTGATGGCATGGCGTCGTCGGCCTGTGCAATTATATACCGGCATTAATTTGACGACGCGGTAACCTGAAGAACAAAGTTTCGCGACACTAAATGCTCGCCATAGACGCGATCACTGTGGAAAGATACATTTACAATGGACGTGGGACGTAAAGTGATTTTCAATTACAGTATGCTGATGCTGTCATGTTGGAAAACGGGGGTAGACAGAGGAAAAAAAGGGAGATTTGAATTAGAAAAAAGAGAATAAATAAGAGGTAAAAAGGTCTCACATGCTCTAAGTGAATTCATTTTCCTGGTCCACATTCAGAAATAGCGCATCTGATTACAAGGGCGACGAATTGAGAAATCATTTTTAATTATATGCGGTTAACAATCAATTGGATCGTAATATTTCAGCAATAAGTAGCAAATGTTTGGTTTGTAATGAGTTATAATAATGTATATAACCCAAAGTAAATAGGCTAATTTGTTACATATTTAAACAATTATTTTAATTGCCAATGATAATTAATTGTGAGATTAAATATTTCCCGTTTTCTGTTTTATCACTAACATGTCATAATTATAGTATATACAAAAGAGGATCAAGTGGATTATCATAGTATCTATATAATAAATAATAATATACTCGATTTATATAGCGCCTAATATGATTGATAATCATCTCTAAGCGCTGTACAATGATATTATTACCCCCGGTCATAGGATACAATGCAAACCATCACACATTGTGTGCACCACATCCACTCCCTGGGGAGCATTCCTTCCAAGCGGCTCATGTACACGAATGAATATGATTAATATAGAGAGTTAGGCACACATCATGCCAATAACCATGAAGGTATTGTTATCGCGTGGGTCTTATTAGGTAAAACTGAATTGAACTGAACAGGATTGACCAAAATATGTACGTTTATCAATTAATATATTCATAACTAAGACATCATCATACAGTGGATATATTGTTGTTTATGTTAAATAAATACTAGGTATTGGATTATATAAAAGCTATTTCAGCTAACATCAGTAGTTTTTCATTGTCTACTTTGAGTGTTCATAATGCTATTTGAACTCACTAGTCTGTCACTCGATACTTGCACTTATAAATGATGTAATATCCCCTATTCCTAAGCCCAAACTGCTTCTCGTTTTAAAATCAATTATATACGCGAAATAAAATATAGGAAATAGCTAATACATGTATCATGAATATTGAGTACTACTACTTTTTTAAAAGTTGTTCTGGTCGTTTGAATAAATGTGATGAGATATATCAGCAAAACCCTGCACTTGTGTGTAATTCGTGTTTTGAAGAAATTGTCAATTTAAGTTCACATAATGTATATGTAAATATTTATGATTGTAGAATTAAAACAATCATATCTTTGCCTATAATTGTTCGATGTTATAGAGGAAGGCATCAAATGAAAGCTTGTGATGATGCCTGTCTTATGGCTTGAAAATCTGAATTTTGATCCTTACCGACAAGTGTAGGGTGTTGCTATATCCACTCACAAATAGTTCGACCAGTAAAATGTTAAAAGGACATTCCCTCTTTTGCAAGCCAAATTTCAAAAGTTGCGAGGTTATTGTCTTATATGAAAGAAAATGTCATTTAACAGCATGCCTAAAAAATTAGGGCTTGAAATCTCTTTTTCGTGGAGTTATATAGACCTAAAACTAATAAACCGTCGTCCAACGTTTAATTGTGCATTATACGTGTATTCACCCGGTGAGAAAGTTCACACACGGATTCCACGGAGTACCACATTGATGGACAATCTGGAACAAATTTGTATTAATTTTTCATGGGATTAGATAACATATTCCTACCGAATTCATAATAATATTTTTCATCACAATACATTACCTAATTAATTATGTAACGTATTATTATCTCTTATATAAACCGGGAAATTATTAAGTTGTTAGAACAAGGACAACTGAATAGAAATATTGAATTTAGGTAAATGATAGAAAATAAGTTGGCTTTGCCGGGAGCCAAAGTATTTGCTATAATTAAATATAAGTATCAACTAAACAAATAGAAGATAAATTGTTCATATCATATTGGAAAGAAAATAATACAAAACGAATATTATTATTATCTAACAAAAACAAATATATATTGTGTTGAAACAAGATAAGGACGGAAGTAGTTGAGATGGTTCCAGGAAATAATAGTTGTGCGTTTGTAAGCATAATATAGAGTAAACTTGATTTTTTTTTTTTCAGTATTAATTATTATTCATAAAAGTATTAATTACATATATATTAATTTAACAATCAATGCAAGATATGGAAATTAAGTATCTATATTTTTCGAATCATAACATATTAGGCACGTGTATAAACCAGAACATGTAAAGAAACCAATCCCCCCTCTTCCCAGCATGGCTTGCAGTCAAGGTGGTTGGAGAAAAAAAAAATCTTCATTTTTCTTTTCGGACTCCCGATCGAAACACTTGCAGTTGAAAATAAATTGAGCAGTGTTCTGTGTTTGTGTGTACACATCAAAAGAAAAAGAAAATAACACCAGTAAGCCTACTCACGAGTCATAAAGTCAACAATGATTGGTTGCCCAAATCACGTGATCGGTTTCCATCCCCCTCATAATACCACATATAGCTAGGTAGATATACACACACACAAGCACATGTTGGCCCGTGCCGTCGCGGCGCCCACCTAGCTAGTAGAGAGGAGAGTGAGACAAACCAACAATCATTGATCATCGCGACCAAATCCGGACTGGCAGGTCGAAACGAGTCGGGATTGACCGAACGTCATTACATTGAAACGAGGGGCGCGAGAAAGCCGCGCCATGGATAAATCGTCCCCAACCTCAGCCACTAGCGCTCCGTACCCTACCGACTACTCGTCCGCCACTGTCGATCCAGCCACCATGTACACGGGAGTGCGGGGAATCGACTACTGCAGCGCCGCGGCCGTGTCGCAGGGGGTCGGCCTCTACCAGGGCCACGCCAAGACTTACGGGGGGCTGGACGCGCAGGGCTTCGATGGCCACCTGGTGCCCGGCATCGGCGTGCAGGGCGGCACCAACTCGTACTCGCACCTCGCGGACAGCCGACATCGGTTACACGACTACACGCCACCGGCGACGTGCAACTCGATGTCGGGTATGAACTATGTTTACAACCGATCAGCGGCGGCCTACGCCTACCCAGGTTCGGTCAACCACTACGGCAACTCCGAAACCGAGTACCCACATATCCACAAACATGTGCGCAGCCCGACGTCGGCGGTGTCGTGCGCGACGTCGGGAGTCAGCTACAACGGAGGCTACAGCAGCGAGTCGCCGTCGATTACGAACCTCGACTCGCCCTCGCCCACGTCCTGTGCGCTGGGTTCGGGCCAGGAGCCGACCAGCGGACAACCTCTGGGTTCAAACGGCGCGAACGTCGATGATGACGGCAGAGGCAATACGATCACCAACGGTCGATCACCGACGTCGAGTACGAACGGCGACGCTCAGTCACCACAGGGAGGGGAAGCCGGTCTCTACAAATGGATGAGGATAAAGAGAAACCCACCAAAAACAGGTCAGTTTTTAAACTTCATTTTTTTTCTTCATTTTTTTTTTTCTTCATTTATCCTTATTTTTTGGTCAACCAATATATAATATGTGTTCAATTATGATTACAATAGTTTGGTTTAGGCTTTAAATTTGTTCCCAAACATGTAATTATATCGACAAAAAGTTTAGGTGTAATCTGATGGAAGTTTTGTTAAATAAAGTCAAGAGAAAGACAGGGATCTATAGGTTAATAATGATACCTGTTAGAGTATATAAGTTTAATCATGCGAGCATGCCTTGATGTTGTTTTGATTGTTCACATCGGCAAGCTCATAAGAAGTGTATGACTTGTCTGCCGTCGATCGACGTGTACCCGTTTTTAGCGGCATAATGATCCCCTATCCGCGCAGTTCATGACTGTACACTATATAGTAGTACCGCATAACCAGTTATTAATCTTTAATTATGACTTCTGGCGAATCCATGGATAGTATACTCTTACAATTTGTGTCTCCCTCTATCTATCTTCTATGCATCATATTCTGTCGGCCGCGCATACCGCTGCATTTGCACAGAGTGGTTGCTAATGTAAAGTCCCAATAGCCGGCGACAGCTGTACGTGCCCACATCCATATTTTAAACCGTTATCAGCCGTTGGGGAGAGATTTATGTTAAGCTGTGTCGGCTTATAATGGCTTAATTCGCTTCCAGGCATAGACACATATTACACATACACATGTATGATGCTCATCACACGGATGATGAGGAGGAGGAGGATGAGGAGGAGCTGACGATTCGAGAGAAGAATGCATGGAAACGATTTGCTTATGTTTAATTTTAGATGGTTTATTTAAGCTTTGAGATGATTTAAATAAATTCTCGAAATAATAATTGCCGAATTTGTTTCCAGGTTAAGGCGCCAAAGATGTGCACGATTCAAAGCAATGCTCATATTACATCAAATTATGATAATTATTAGGACAAATTTAGAGAAAAATGGAACCGATACTCTCAATTTAAGGTTTAATTCATGAGATGGTTTAAATGTCTTAGAACACAGGAGACGGTGATGATGTATAATGATGGTGATGATGATGATGATGATGATGGTGATGATGATGAGGATGATAGTGGTGGTGAAGATGATGATAATGATGATGTTGATGATGATGATGTTGATGATGATGCTGATGTCGACGATGATGATGATGACGACGACGATGATGATGATGATGAATAGACAAAAAGAGAGGTAATTTATCAGGAAAGAACTTAATATGATATCTGGTGCATTACATGTACGGCCTAATTTGCTTCCAACCAAAATGTACACAATTTGAGAGTAATAATTCAACGATTTACCCAAACGATTTACCGAAATTATTGTTTATGAGTTTAATCTAAAATGATGTTCAAAAATCGTTTTCAATAATATCAATAACAAATCATAAAGAAAAAAACGTGCAACTAATGACAATATGGAAATGAGTCAATTGCCATAAGTCCTTGCTAAATACTTGGGGTTATTGTCAATTAGTTTCATCAGTGGTGGTGTTGATATATTGATATATTGCTGATTTATATCTGACATCGATATTTGAATAATTATTGATTATTATCTTTATATAGATGCTTAGGAAATTTAAAATAGTGCCTGAAGATATCTACATTTATCCAAGTAAACGATTTACAAGCCATGAAACATTTTAAACTTGAGTCTGTTATCTGATTATCATGGATAATTAAATGATATGATCTGCCCGATGCTAGATAATATTTTTTTTAACTTTTTCATGAACCTTTCTCTTATGTATTTTAACCCGAACAAGTACCTTTCCTTGTCTGTAGTCAATATATTTTAGATGATATTTGTTTTATTTTGAGGGCTTCTAGCTCAGCTGTCTAAATATTCATCGTTGTAATAAGTATATTCTACAACAAAATATAGATATTGCCATTAAGATGTAATATCAAATTAATTACGTAACGCATAAGTATTTTTTAAAGTCTGTTTAGTGCTTGAAATGTTTGTAAAAAGTGTAAAAAGGGTTTATTATCATGTGCATGGTAAATAACGTAATGCAACACCGAATAAAAGGAGATTATCCCATGTTTAGATAATAATCCTATTTTAGATAATCATTTTTTAGATAATCCTATTTTAGATAATAATAATAATAACAAGCATACGTTTAGCACAGGAAAGATCGGAGAATATCACCCTAATGCGTTATGCTTATATAAAAAAAATTAAAAATTTACAATAATTAAGAGCATAACGTCAAATAGTTTTAATCTTGTGGGATGTCGTTGGGGCTGTCCGAACTAACGACTCGTAGCGGGGGGAATCAACGGGCGATCAGCTCACGCCGACCGAGCCGGCTCGGCCAGGCGTGTCGCCTCACTCCGTCGCGCTCGCTAAGTTCCATGACCGCTGCTTTCTCCTGGGTCAGCCATCATCTATTCAAAGACACCTTGCAGTTTTCTTCAGCTGACACGCTTACATTGAGAAAAAGTTTCCCATTCTCCTCTCAAAAATAGGTCTAAAACATGTATACAATACCAGCCCACCACATAAAACATATCAGCACAAAATCTCTTTATTGAAAAAATTCGCAACTGAAAAATAAAAAAAAACATGTCTCAACCCCTCTGGCTATATTTTCTGCTTATCGGATTATATGGGGATCAATAGATGTTTAATACTTTAAATACTTTGGCTTTTTGATGCAAGAATAGTTCAGAGTTCTGTCGCCTGAAAGGCGATCCTCGGAGGGCGATTGTCGAGAGAAATCAGTGGCTCTCTCTGCTCTGATGTGATTCGACCTGACTTGGTGTAAATTTTTTGTTTGATTCCAATTTTCAAGGGTATAGGTTGTACCAGCGCCAAGGTTAAGTGTGAAAAGAAAGGGCAAGATTGGTAGCCAGTGGGCCAGTGCGGGAAGAATAATAACATCGCCGACGTTAAACGCGCCGCGCCAGTCAGTGTTTACACATGCACACAAAAGTCAAACACTTCGTTAGAAATTCTGTCTGCGGGGGGAAAAGAAAGAAGAAAAAAAAACATATTTAGACACAGAATGAATATGATTTATTTATAGGCCCTACACGACCATTAATTTGTTATTTTGTAAAGAGTTTTATGATGTAGATGAGTGCATAAATCTCTACAGAAACCGGTTATTCTTTTTCTTGCAAAGTCAGTGACAACAATTCATAGAGGTGGCTGACAGTTGTGGAATTAATCGTTGTGATAACCACTGTATATAGCAGAATGGTTATTTAAAGCTGTGGATAATTTATGAACTGATTTTTCATTTTTATGATGCGTTTTGTACTAACAAGATACCTCATTCATAATGAATTTGAAGACTAAATAAACAGCCGTGACCTGTAACTAAAATATGTATATAGGAACTAATAGTAAACGTATTACTTGCTAAATCTTTTAATTGCATGTGACAACAAAAAAATGATTTCATCATAACTATATACATTATCTAATATAATATTAAATCCCCTCAAATAAGGGTTGAAGTATTACAAGAAGAAGAAGAAGTAGTCGTAGAAGTATTGGTAGTGTAGTACTAATAGTGAACATAGTAGTAGTAGTAGTAGTAGTAGTAGTAGTAGTAGTAGTAGTAGTAGTAGTAGTAGTAGTAGTAGTAGTAGTAGTAGTAGTAGTAGTAGTAGTAGTAGTAGTAGTAGTAGTAGTAGTAGTAGTAGTAGTAGTAGTAGTAGTAGTAGTAGTAGTAGTAGTAGTAGTAGTAGTAGTAGAAGTAGTAGTAGAAGTAGTAGTAGTAGTAGTAGTAGTAGTAGTAGTAGTAGTAGTAGTAGTAGTAGTAGTAGTAGTAGTAGTAGTAGTAGTAGTAGTAGTAGTAGTAGTAGTAGTAGTAGTAGTAGTAGTAGTAGTAGTAATAGCAGTAGCAGTAGCAGTAGCAGTAGCAGTAGCAGTAGCAGTAGCAGTAGCAGTAGCAGTAGCAGTAGCGGTAGCGGCAGCAGTAGCAGTAGCAGTAGCAGTAGCAGTAGCAGTAGCAGTAGCAGTAGCAGTAGCAGTAGCAGTAGCAGTAGCAGTAGAAGTAGCAGTAGCAGTAGTAGTAGTATAACAATAGTGCGATCACTAGAATTTTATACTCATAATGCGCCAAAATTATGAATCAATTTTAAAAGGTAAGTCGCAATTATGCTAAAATCCCTAGCTCCTATCAGAAATTCTATCGAAAGTCGGGATATTAGCCCAGTTTCTGGAAAAATCGACGAGAGCGTTAACATCCACAGCAATAGACCAAGGCTATGCATTGAATGGTTCATCATTCATTAGCATGACAATAGAGAATATTCATCGTGTATGCTGCTTATTCATTACACGTATTTCCTGAGATTAACCATGCAACCATAATATCCATATCATTCTCAACAATTTCGCCACGCGGAGCTGATTAATCTCAATAAAGGGGTATTTCTGTTTAGGAATAAATTGCATGTTGTTGTTGTTGTTTTTTCTCAATTCGGCAGTTACACAAACATAAGATACGTTATTGTAATATCCTAACATTCCAAAACAATTAAAATACATATCACATGTTGTTGTTGTTTTTTCTGAATGTGTGTGTGCGTGTGTGTGTGTGTGTGTGTGTGTGTGTACGTATGTGGGTATACGTATGTTCATTTGCATGTGTGTGTTTGTGTGTGTATGTGCAAATATACGTAATATAATATATTAGTATTATGTGTAACTTCTTAAATCGTATTCTTTTGTTTATATACGTTTGAATAACGTTCCTGCGTAATTTATGTTGATACATTTTTACTCTCCCTCCTGATCGTACCACGTTTTTCAAACGTTTTAAGTTTTTTACTACCGTTTCTTGGGATGTCAATCCATGATGTACATGCAGCTGCAGGGATAAAACTGTAACACAGGAGGAAAATAAGTGTTTTTGTATTAAAACATTATTCTGTTAAAGGGGACCACCGGGCAAATAACAACACATTACTACATGTTTTGGTACTGTTTTGTGATATCAAATAGATACCTAACATTTTGCAAAGGGTTGAGTAATTCATAAACAAAGCAATTAATTTCCACCACTTACGGAACCACTACTATTTCCTGGTTCCTGGTTTGCGAGTGCGCCAATTCTACTCACGCGTACGTTTGTAGGCAATATAATTCCGAGCGATTCGCTTGCTGCACCCGCGGTAGTCTACATAATTCAGACCGCATAAATGCATGCTTTAGAATGGTGATGCGGTTTCCAATTTTTTGTTTTTTTCTGCAAACATATTTTTGTGAACTTGTTGATGGAATGGAATACTAAAGATGTTACCTTTCTATTATACAAATATTAGTTTTGGGTGGTGGTACCCTTTAATGTCGCCTGTACGTACTTGAACAATACAATTTGTTATTTAAATGTATCATCACTCCAGATTTGTCCCCCATATCCTAAGGCATTTTCGAAAGTTATTGAATCTGATTTAAATAAGTATGTGTACTTGCCCTCTTAGACATTGGTAAATGTTGGTCCACTGCACAAACACACCTATTTTCAGGCATTATACAAATGTTATTAAAATATCACCAATTTGCAAGATTAGACGGCAATAAATATTTTTTTATACAATCATTGTGACTGGCGGTGAAAAGTTTAGAGTTCTGATTTCCAAACTGAAATAGATTATTCAAATGATCTTAAAAACTAATGAGGAGCAAGAAATAATTCAGTTAAGCCCGGCGCAGATAGAGCCGACTCGACCGGATCCGACTGGTTTTCAGTCAGGCTAGAGTCAGTTTCGCTCAGTCGGAGCCGATCCAACATGTTGAATCGGCATCGAATGACCTCCGACTGGCACTTGACCGGAAAAACCGGAGTCCTGAGGCAGCGCATACTGAGTTAATCAGTCTAAAACCAGTCGGATCGGGTCGAGTCGGCTCTGTCTGCGCCGGGCATTATAAACGACCTGAGACGTTATACAATCATTGCAAAGCAGTGTTATTGTAAACATATTCAGCACTTTCTGAAAATAACCAAACAATATTATAACAATATCAACCACCAGAGGGACAATCGATTGTAAGTTACAATTGATTGTAAGTCAGAAACTTTGCGCATTTCAACTAATCAGATTTGCGCATTTAGAACACATGATCTGACTTTATACAATTAAGTTTAAAGGACCTAAAGAATACAACGTACTTTGACACTTATTCCATAGCTGATGACTTGAAATATATGTCTGCCGAAAAAAAATCCATGAAAATAAACACAGTAGTGATTTAAGACTAATTTTCTAATGCCAAATCTCACTTAGCAGCCAGTTTACGCCCCACCCACATTTAGGGTCCGGAATCGGCAGCGTGATTGGCATGTGATTGACAATTCATTGGCTTACGTCATGACGCGTCATCTACAGAATTTAGTTCATTAGTCCGTTCTTTAGATGACGTCACATTTTGGCGATTTAAAAGGGGCGTTCCCAGGACAATTAGATATTTACTAATTACCCCAAAATTGATTGATTTCATGAGAAATGACTGCCAAAATCTTTTTCTTCGGGAAAAATTACGTATAGAGAGCCGAAGTGTGAAAATTAGGCAATCTAGACGCTGTAGTTCCTTTAACTTACAATCGATTGTATCTCTTTCTGCAACGGGGCCCAGGACTGATTCATAATGTACATACATATAGGGATATAAATAATTATGAGATAGTGATACATTTTCATAATAGACGTGAGAATTCACATTATTCTTCAACCTCAAATTGGATGAGTGACAAAATATTTCAAAAAAAACAAAAAACATATTGTTATGAATGCATGTTTTATTCAAGGTACACACAAAAGGACAACAGTGTGAGTCATGACATTTTATAGAATAACCAACTATTACTCCCGGCTAGTACTCAACGTTAATTTTTATATAACACTATTACATTTATACTTCGTAACCAACCAACGTGTAGAGATTCTACAATACATTTAGTATCTTTATTCAAGAGAAAGATCCACATGTGTCGATTTTTAGAATTTACTCAGTGGTGTCAACATATTCGTCCAACAATAGATCCGCACGATGATAATATTATCTCACGAAACATTTACATATTTGCATACTATAAATATGGAGATATTCATCGGGAGTAGTTACTTCCTCGGCTTATCTCTAAGTATTAATATTTACGTTTGTCTATTCCGGTGATCTTATCTCAGAAGAATACACATCAACTGCTGTTGACATTCGTTGGTTATATCATTTGGAAATTTGATACGTCCTTTTTGTATACATGTTTTGGGGTAAATAGGAATTAGAATGTATAATACTCGTATGCATTTTACTAGAATGTGACACATGCTACATATCATGTGTATAGATATCATAACAGCTAGAAATAGAATGCATAACATCTGTATAATAATCATATATCTTAAAGTGATCCGTTAACTTTATTTTTGTTCCCCAGAAGTAAAATTAGAGACTTCAATCTTATACCAATTTCTTTGTTAGATTCTTGAAAATGATATGTGAGATTTTCATAGAAAAGGAACAATGTTTACCTAGTGAAAACAAAGAAAATCAATGTCTGATTGTGTCCCGATTGTTCACATGAAGTATCTGAATATGGATAATCTTGACTATGGTCGAAAACGTCCATAGACGCTTTCAAATCCAATCTTAAATATCTCCATAATTAGGGTGACATTTGAACAATCAAAACCCATTTCATTCTTCTGTTACCATATAAGCCAAACAGTATGAGTCTCTATATATTTCAAAATGTATAATTTATATCTTATTATGTAATACTATTTTTAAAATTGGTAATGATGATTTTTTTAAAAATCATCGGATAACCATATTAGGTAGAGGCAGCATTGCATAAAGTAGCTTAAAGTGAGGCCTGTAAAGTGTCAGACAGATATTGCCCAAAATGACATTTGAGATTTCAATCCTGTACCAAAATAATTGTAAGATATGTCCGAATGATGTGTGAAAGTTTCATTGAAAAAAAAACACTGCTTTCCTGGTTAAAAAAGCAAAAATATGCGTCAGCTTTTACAACGGACGTTTATGAGGTTTATGACCGTTTGTTAACGCTTTTGAGCTGAATGATATATATCGTCATACTAAAGGGGCATTTGAAAAAATATAACCCTATTTTATTCTTCTCTTACCATAAGCTAAACAACACGGTAGAAGAGAAACAAGGAAGCTCCAAGTAATTTTCGTGGAGTTGGACACTTTACAGGCCTCACTTTAACAACGTACTGCAAGCACTCAAAACATACACGCATATCCAGGCACAATTAATCCCATCTGGGCATAACACAAAATGGTACTACAATATGACTTGTATGATGATTACATTTCTGAAATTGTGAAATATGACAAGGTCAATTTCAACAAACGTCAAAGAGTATGGCCTTCATCTAACACTCTCTTCTCACGGGGACGCACACACACACACACACACACATACACACACACACACACACGCATACTATACACGACATCAACACACATAAAGAACCAGCACAACAACAAACAAACAAACAAACAAACAAACACGATGCCATCTGTATTGTGTATGGTTGTCGTCGCCACCGCATTGCTCAGCTATGTATATATTTTATATTATAGTACTGTAGTCATGACTAATATCCGATCATGAAATATGGACGAGCCTTCATCACCTGCTATCAGGCTATGTCGGGTCGCCGCTCTCCCCTCGGACGGCGCCTTGGTGGAGGAGCTTGAGAGACCGACGGAGAAGGGGGTGAGGGGCAGCCGGTGGAAGAAAGTGCAGACATGGTGGCAGGGGTAGATCTTAAAGATCGGCAAGCGTGGAGATGCTATACTGCGAGTCGCCATTTTGATTTAGAGGATAGTGGTGCGCAGCGCATGACATTGAACCGGTCCAGTGTGCATTACGCACCGGGCGCAAGGCGTTTGCAAGATGGCACCGCGCGCATCTGATCTACGAATCCGAACCACCTTTAAAGGGATCTAGTTACTTTGTTGACATGTGCAAAAAGTGATGAGTGGTTGATACAATGTATATTGTTGTTATCTGATATGTTCACTGGGTGTTGTGTGAAAATTTCAAGTTAAATGGACGTTATATGGCCGATTAATGAGCAAAAATGCAAAGTGATATCACTAACTCATTGCACTTTGTACACGGTTTTGACGATCCAGTGGATTATTGAACATCTGAACACTTCAATCGTAAATATCTTTTTAACGAAAGGGAAATTTGAAAAACCGAAACCTGTCCCATGCTTTTATTGTTAATATGAATACAACAAGGTATGAGGGAACCGCTAAAATTCCAAGTGGATTTTGAGGATCTGGACAATGTTACTATTAAAGTCCCTTTAAGAAAACGCGCTTGTGGGATGACATCTCTTCGCACACTCGCCTCTACTTATGGAGGAGGGTGTGGCTACAGGGTCTGATACCAGACCTTGAATCCAATCATGGAGTCCCTATTATAGTTCGAAAGCGATCGATGCTCCGACATTATGTATACTATTATCGTCAGCATGAAATTGTCTTCCATTGTCCATTATACTGCTTTCAGCTAAGGTGTATAAAGGATAGTGCGATAGGAGGTGAAAGCCTCCTTACGAATGGTCTTCTCAATGTCCATGCGCCGCTTGGAATGAATGTTCCCAAGGAAGTAGAATAGTAGTGTATTATAAAGCTCGTTGACACTGGTCACACTGGGCCTGCTTGACGGAGGATCGCGTTTAAATACACTTGTCTCATCCTAGTACCAGCGTTTTCAAATGTTGTTCAGAATAAACTTATTCAATATACAATATGAACCTGAAACGTATATATTCCAAAGCGCTCATCCTGGGCCTGATACGTGCAGTACTTAACGTGATTAAACGCACCCAGATTGGAAGACTCTCCGAGGATTGGCGATCAATCGGTGTTGGGAGTCATTTAGAGATCGTTGAGCCAAAATGAGGGCGCATTCGAAACGAGGACGAATTCATCACGAATGATCACGTGATTAAAGGTAGTTTGGATTCGTACATCGGATGAGATGCACCTGCTCAGCTATCTTGCGAACGCCTTGCGCGCGGTGCTATGTATAGTGTGTACAGACTAGCTAGCTTAAAGGTACCGGTAGTGATCATATTATTTCATTGAAATCTTTCTTGAAACTTACTTTTTATATTTTTTTTTATTTAGTTGATTTGTTTTGGAGATGGAAAAAATAAACTAATCTATCTTGCATCAAATAAGTATTTTCTGTGTTGGTCTCCTTTAATTTTCTCGTCCGAGTTCAATATTCCCCCCTTTTTCATTTTTTGTTGGTCGTTTTCGTTCTCTTCTGTTTGGCATTTAATGGGAACGGGATAATGACCGCTCCTGGAGGGTTGCAGACTGAGTGGTCATGAATGGAGTATACTGTACATAATATACACGCAGCAGTCGGCTATATAGTGTCATCGCAAGTTCCTTTGTCATTTTGTTTCGATTGTTTGTATTCATGGGACGAAATCATAATTTGATTTGAATTAGTCGCCTGTTGCACGGTCGAGGTACTTGAGTACGAGTGGGGAAGTCAGGTGCAGTAGTCATGACTGTGGTTGTGGGTTAGTCGCAGAAGACGTACTTTCAGAATTAGGAGTGGGTTTTTGAGGGGATTGTCTCCGTATTAAGTCGTTATCCTTGGCGCGACTTATTAACTCTTGCAACGCCGCTGGACAAATTGGCACCGTACAATATGATTAATACACACAATGTTTATGGCATCTTTAATTAGGAGGTATATATCGGTCGGATTAAAAGTGTTAACGTATAATAATATAACTGAGCTTTGATTCTTTTGGTTGGTTAAGGTATTAGGTATAGCCTTCCTCGTGCGTGTAGTATGTTGCCCCGTGGGGCTGTATACTTGATACGTCTAGATCCCTTACCAAACTCCTGCATGCTCCCTTCCGAATCATCGTCCGTCAAAAACCACACCAAACTCGATCAGTATCAGCATCAGCATCATCGGGGGGGGGGGGGGGGAAAGTCGTGGCGTGCGTGATTTGTGCTAGCCGAGGCAGCCCTCCCTTCCTCCCGAGGTGTTTAAAAACCACCTATTTTCATGTTATACCCACCGCGACAATAAATTGTTACAGTGTACAAAGGGGTATCGGTTTCAAGCCCGCCCGGGGCCGGGATTAGTCTGTTAGTAGTAGTAGTAGTAGTCCCGGCAGATGCATGGTGAAAAAGCTAGCAAGCTCACTACTGTACCCCCGTCAAAAAGTTCTGGCGTGAGTTGAGCCCCTTTTCTCCAGCGTTCTCTTTCTCACCCTCTCTCACTCTGTAGTATTTATCTTCCTCTTGTCATCTCTATCCCCATCTCCCTCATCCTCTCTCTCTATTTCTAAAGTTCAAATACGGACTAGGGCGATTCGGATCTTGGGTATTATCGCCATCAGAAGTCGGTGTAAGTCTCGTGTTAGTGGCATTGTGTTCCATTCAGCGTTGGCTACATTGCTTCAAAAGTCAAAACTCTTTGTAAACACGACGACGGTCGGGGTCTGAGCCCCATTGTGCGCGCACGCCACTCCTGCGACAATCACCATTTACTTAAGTAAAATGAGCACACATACAACTACAAATCCAACAAGTCTTGGCAAACAGCGCCTGGAAGGGGAAAAAAGCAGGCCGAAAAGTTTAGCTTTCACCCCCGCTGTAGGCACGGGCGGTTTCCGTCTTCGATTGCCCCTACAGATATGACTTTCTGTGTTGTTGTTTTTTGTTATATTGTATCCCATTTTGCACTTTATCAAATGCGAAATTGAACTCGAGGAAAACAATCCCGCTCCCTCAACCGGTTCTTTTGTCCCCCTGAGCTTTCGTTAGACGAGCGAGCGCGCTACTATTCTATGTCAAGGCGCCTAAAACTCACGTCTACAATACCGGAGCTGTCAGACGCCCCGCTTTTGTCGCAGGGAGAGAAGTGGCGGACGCGGCGCAACCGGTGCCGTGCGGGGTTGAGCTGGGGTAGCTAAGCGCGCTGCATTATGCATTGCCATCACGACGTCCTTGTGAGCACTAACACGATACGAATCATGTGGGAACACGGTCTTCTTACCTCACTCAATTCCGATTATTTGCTCTGTAAACTGTACTGTACATCTCCCCCGTTTTTAACCCTGCATTCACTTTATACATGCTCTATATTCGTAGAGCAGCAATTTTTGATGGCATTTAAAATTGTACATATAATCAGACGTATTACAATCATAGTAACAAAGCAGATATTGTTTTCACTAACTAAATAATATCTTTAGATATTCAAAACATTAAGCGGGTTTTGATTAGTTGAAAGTGATTTAGTGATTTTGTTGTTGTCCTCTTACTAAAAATTAGAAAAATAAAACAGTTTTTCTTTTGTTTTTAATTCAACATTAACGTATGTTGTGATCTGATAATTGTCCACTGAGTGATGTGTGAAAATTCCATGGTAAATAAACGTCATATGATCGAGTAATGAGCGGAAATGCAAACTGGTATTTACTAAATCACTGCATGCACTTACTTCGTGCACATCTATAATTATCCGGTGGATAATTAAAAATCCGAACACTTTAATCATAAATATCTTTCTAATGAAAGGAGAAAACAATTATACCTGTTCAACGCTTCTATTTGAAATACGAATGCAACAATGTATGAGAGAACCACTAGAGTTGTTACTACATCTCTTTAAACAAAATTATTATTTACGCAACAGTGTTTAACTACAGTAACTGTTTTGTGTTGGTTTTGCACAATATTTCATGTTGGGAGATTTACGTGACTTTGTATTAAGCATGTTAAGCGTACCAAGTGTTGTTATCCAATTAAATAATTTGTAACCAAGCCGTCCCTTTTTTACCGAGAGGGCTGCCTAAAAGGTCGTTATATTTTCTTGTCACCTGAATAGAAATAGATATGGACATTTCCGACAAACCCGATGCAACATACGCCAGGGCGAAAACAAAACTGTTTTTAATTCCAAATAAGTTTTTTTTGTTTTATTCCTTACAAAAGAAGAAATCCACCCATGAGCGTCCGAGGGAATCAAGTCTGAAATTCAATCAATGCTACCCTCTTTCTCTGGGCTAGGAGGCCCAACTTTGATTACACATTTTTTGTTATAAAAAAAAAAGAAGAGGAAATAGCAAAAATGGGAAATTGAGTTTTAGTTCCGAACAAATTATACATTATCGTGCATGCCTATATATGCCGACAAGGAAAATTGTGATAAGGTTGTATCCGCATTAATTAAATATATATGTGGTTTATGTTGCCTGCATGGTTGTTTGAATGTTGCTTATGTTTGAAGTTTGTTGATTTGTTGTATCTTTTTTTTTAAATCATGAATGAGTCAGTTTATTTCATCTATAGCATAAATATACAAATACATTAAAAACCATACATTTGTTACGTAATAACATAACTATTAATAGTAAAACAGTATGTGATTATGTTTCCGATCACACTATCTATTTTGAAGAGATTAATTCCAAAAGAGGCTAAATCTACTTTTCAACATTGGAGAAGAGTAGCTTTCTATGTCAAACTTTGTACACATGCCTATTATAGGAATATGAACATGTAACGTTCAATATTTTAATTTTGGTTGTGTAATTTGTCCTAGCTAAAGTTTGGATTTTTAGATAGCTACGATCGTTAACTCATTTTTTGTATGGGAAGTGGATTTAGCGCCTTTTGGAACTATAAGCGCTTCATTTTTTTTTGTTCACACTGTGGCTTCTTATTTGATTACGCTGCGCATTTCAACCAATCAGATTAGCGCATTCAGAACACATGATCTGACTTACAATTAATTGTAACTTACAATTGATTGTATCTCTTTCTGCAACGGGGCCCATGGATTATATACTAGGGGAGATAAAAAAAAAACACATGGTAACACTGTGATTCTTAATTGTTTTACACTGTCATGACTGACATATTATTAGTTCTGACATATTTGAACACCAAGTGTGATTATTTTTTTGACTGATCAATTTAAATTATTTTGTGTTAAACAGAATATATTATCATTATACGATATGTTAAAATGTATAATATTATGTTTCATCGTAATATGCTAATGACTCTGTTGATGGATAACTGTGGCGGGATGATAGTGACAATAATGTGATAACTTATTCCAAAAAAGTGATAAATGGGATATAAAGGATTTTCTATACCGGTCAAATATTGCAGCCCCTTTTCACAAATTCTAATAAAATTCAAATCACAATCATACTATTGGTCAGCTTGGTAGCATGGGGCCAACAAAGCCTATACTGGGTGGCTAGAATTGGATTATTATGTAATTGGATGCATAATTGTCTGGTTTTTAGGTGGTTGGGGTTGCCAGATATGATGGATCGTAGTAGATCTGCATGTCAATAGATGAGCAAAACACCGATAAGTCACTTCCCCCTCGAACGAAAGCCAGATTTTAATTATATTTCTGAGCCAGATTTTAATTATATTTCTGAGCCCTAATATAATGCCGACCATTATGTGTGTCGCTATAAATCAACCTTTACTCTGATTCTTTGGGGAAATTGCGATCTTTTACACGTCACGTGAGTGGGGGTATATATAGACACCTTTAAAGATATACTCGGGTAATGGTATATACTTTAAAGAAAGTAGGCCTATTTGTTCACTGAGTGCTTTATTTTGAAATTCCATATGAAAGCACCTTTAATATGGCTTTGAAAATGAACGCATTCATGAGCGATTTTCCACACATGTGTATAATTCAATTTTAAAATATTTAGATTTTTGACGTTGGCCAGTGCCAAGAACTTTTTGAATATTAAAGAGTCCCATTCATTAATATTTGTGTGTCTATTGAGCATTATGGTGTTTGTTACGATATTGTATTATTTGAATTTTTTTAAGGGCCACAAGGCATAGATTTAAATATGCCGATTTGTTCCTAAATTGTATACATGTAGATAATTGTAATTATAGACAAGTGCTGAATGAATCGCTTAGGCACTTGACTTCATACCAAACTTCTATCCATTAAGATGAATGGGGAATTAAATTATTCGTGTAAATTAGTTGTGTCCAGAAGATTATCGGGTCATGCGGATTATTGCATGTTTAATTTGGCACTCGGAGTGTTAAGAATATACTATATGGTGTTTCAAACAAATACTAACTTAAATTATAAGTTGAACTTCAAAATATGGTAGGCAAATTGTAGGGCTTCGAATGAAACATATTCAAAAGAAGAACAAAATGTTACAAAAATGTATATCAAATAACTTCAAGGCTCCTTGATAATTACAAATATTTTAATAAAAATGTATGCATTTTAAGAAGAACAGTTTAACATATTTTACAAAGAAACTAACGACTTTCCATAATAGTTAGGTCCGACTGAGAGTCAATTTTGAATCTTTGTGAAACATCCCCTGCTGTTTGCTACAAATTTTATTTGCATTCGAATTGGATGTACTATAATTATAGATATGATTCACAGTAATCTAATATGATTCGATGGAATATCTTTCTTGGAGAAATTCTACTGCATGCAGCTTTAACTTGACGCCTCTACTGAAAATGCAAATGTGCATGAGGTATAAGCCATTGTTAAAATAGTGTGAATGTGTATCATGAAAGGTAAGCTTATCTGAAATTATATATCCATATAGATGTAAATAAACTTTTGTGTTTTTTTTTCGTCTATTTTCCCCAGCGTGAATTAATTGAATTCATTAATATCTCCCGTCACATGTCCACGCTGTTGGTTAGCGACAATTAATGTAAATTAATACTGTTTCTATTATATACTCATGACCATAATAACATGCTTCATGTGTCACTATCATGACTATCGTTCACTTTTCTAGCCTTAACGCCCCCTTTTTGGATATAATATCATCAACATTCAGAAATGAAACTTTTCATCCCCCACACCAACCTTCACATTGGTTCTAAAACCTTGCATACGAAACGAAGTTCAGTTCAACTGAATAATTCGTTTTCCCTGTATTAATCAAAACGCAGAGTTTGGGATAGTGCACTTTTAACCAATAAACCAACTACCGTATAGTACCTGTATACTGTAGCTTTTTGATGGCGGCACTCATTCATTCATTTTGTATTCGGCATATCACTATAAACCGCCACCACACAATGGTGGTGGGTAAATATTAGGCATTCCAATCGATGATAATAATCTTTGTAATATAGTTACAATATTGTATGTATGCATCCATTTTGGTGACCCAGTTAGATTCTAAAGATGACATGTTTTTCTTTGTATTCGTGACCTAAAAACCTAGTTTTGGGTTTTTTTGTATTTGGATATACAATTATCATCATCATTGATGATTTCATTCATAGGAACACGTACTGCACGCATCTTCATCGAGCCGACATTATATTGACCTTTTTTTAAAAACTGTATTATTATCACCATGAACTTTGTTTGGATGCACTTGTTTGAGTGTGCGTGTGTGAATTAATATTATTCATAGATTTATATCAATATATTAAGTAGATAATAAGTTTGTCAGTATGAACGTTTATTACTTAGAATTTTCCAGGTATAATAATTGTTTGGGTGAATTTGTTTGTGTGTGTGACGTGCATTCACATTAATATTAAATGTATTAAGTAGATCATAATTATATGCTTGTCAATTTTGTCAGTATGAAAGAAGTTTTATTAGTTAGAATTTTCCGGGTAATTTGTTTTTAAAGATCACGGGCAGTTCAAGATACATGAAAGCGTAACATATTTGCCTATTTCACACATTATCATGCATGGAAACGAAAGCTTTTGAGGGTTTTTTTTTTCTTCTTCAGTTTGTGCTACTTTCCCTTTTTGTCTGATAATATTCTCTCGTTTGACATGCTGTATGTGCGTTGCTCAATGGCGTGTGGACAGATCTGGACGTGATGGTGATTGATTATGTCTCTAAGGACACCGTCTACTTTTTTTTTAGGGGAATAATTGGATTTTGTAAATAAAGGAAGCCCAAATCGTATAGCCTGTACATGAATTTTATCCGGAGCTCTGGCATATATGTTGCTTTAAAAAAAAAAGGAACCTGTTACAAATTAGAACTTGGCTTTCAGATCCCGTTTCTAATTCGGTTTTGTTCGCCTTTCTTCATTGTACTCGAGCTCTGGCGTGTCTGGGTAGATCGTAGCCTTTCGACATGGCCTGCCTTGCGTCTGGAATTCAGAAACGGCTGGCGAGAAAAGCCTATCGCACGAGCGGCTGCAACCTGCTTGCTCCAACTCTCTTATTGTGCGCGTGCTACTTTTCTCTTCCTAGTTTGTATTTTGTTTTGTTCACATTCACGCGTTCTTGTTGTCCTTTTTGTTTAGTTTGTTATGTTTTTATATATTTGCGCATGTGTGTGAGTTTGTATTTTTTTGTATTGTTTAAGGTTTAATGTATATGCATAATAGTATAACCTTTATGTACTAAATGTAATGACATTATAAGTACTGGAAATGTTGATGACTTGATGTATTGACATAAAAAGAATTTATAATATAAATACCTAAAATATTTAAAAAAAACATTGTTTGTATTCGAACATGATATTATTTGTTATTTTTATTTTAGGCGTTTTAAGGTTGAATAAGTTGCGGTTAGAAACACCATTAAAAGTGTCAATAGTATGTATTATTATTATTATTATTATACTGTATATAGGCCTATGTAGGATAACACTTTTGACACCACATTGAATATAACATCAAAGACAATGTATGTGAAGTCGTCTTTGAATAATCATATATGAGAAAAAAGGAAATAATTCTACTCCAAACGCCAAAGTCATGAAAGTGTGAGCAATATCCACTCCATTTCTATATTAGACTTGAAGACAAGGGGGGGGGGGGGGGGGGGAAGGGGAAAAAAGCTGTAAATTGTTAATCTCCTGCACAAGTCAGATTTAATTTGCGAACCGATATTGCATCCAGTAGAAACGTGTCGCGGGCACAAGTCGGTCTGACACCATCCAAACCCTCTTCCTTCCTTCCTTCCCCTCTCTGTAGCCCTGAAGATGCGGGAGCAAACTCGCTATTATAACTTGCTCCGTACTTCTCACCCTTCTAAATAGTGGCGCCCCTAGTCCCTCTTTGCATGCACTTTATAATCCGAATGTACCTATTTTTCAATTCCATTCCCTCCTACGGTATTCTTTATATACCTCTCCCCATCTCTCTCTCCCACCCCCCCCCCCCCCCCTCCCCCTCTCTCTTTCTCGCTGCCTCGCTGCATCAAATTTGCTCCTTATACAAAATGTTATATTGTTTAAATTGTGTGGCTAAACCATTCCTTTTCCTTCTCTATTATCTATTTTGTGTTACACTTTAATAACTGTTTCTGTTTCTCTGTGTTTTCCACCGGTCTCTCCATCTTTCCTTTAAAGTGGTATCTCTGCATTACATGGTTTCATTCCTTTTCCTCATTTTCCTCTTCAAGTTCAAGGTATCTCCCCCTCTCTCTCTATCTCTTTATATCGCCCCCTTCCTCTCTTCCTTTTTCCTTCTCATATCCCATATTCTGCTTCTAAAGACTTCTCACACTCCAGTCAGAAACAATTCACGGACGAATCGGAACTAATTTAGCGGAACGTGCCCGCGAATTTTTTTATTTGCGCACACACACACACAAAAAAACCCACACACGATAATTCGTATATATGCAAAGCTGTCCTGTTCCGTAACGGTCCTTGCAATGGTGTTAATAAGTGTTGGTGGAATTGTTGGAAGGTGTCGGTGATGATGATGATGATGATGGTGATGGTGGGTGCGGTGACGGGAGCAGCAGTTTTGATCAGATACACGAGCTCGGGAGCCCCCGAGACCCGCGGCGGGGTGATGTATCACCGCTGCGTCGCGAGTCCTTCGTTCCCCACCGCGTATAATGGTATATGTAACCGCGCCAATATGCTACTCGCAATTACATTCTGTTTCAATTTGCTTGCGTGCTAACTTTTCTCAACCTTTCTAATTATTTCATCTCTTTTTCCATACAGAATTAAAAAAAAAAAAAAAAAAACTACAAGGCTATTTCTAAATCATCCATGTTTTTCTTTTTTTCTCACTGTAATCCATACCAAAAATATCTAATTACATTTCCTCAAGCATTTGCTTTAGCTTTTCATATACATTTGTCACATACATTTGTATTCCTTACACGTTCTTTTACCGAGTATAAAAGCAGTACCTTCAACAAGTTAATTTCTTCGTTCCAAACATGACGTATAAGGAATCCTTGCCCTGCTGTTGACACTGAAAGTGTATTGCCATATATTCTCTCATTTCATTGTATTCCTTTTATTCATTCATTTCAGTTTGTTCTAAAAATCCATTCAGAATATCCCAAAGAAACGTTAACATCCCCTTAATAATGATGAAGGTCTTTAAAAATGGTGACCAATGTGATGTGTTATAATTATATTATTATATCATAAATTATAATTATACATAGAATAATTATTTTGCTCTCCTTAAAATGAAATAATACTTTTTAATAGTTAGAGAAGTATGCACGTAATCATCGTGGCCTACACATGTATGTCCATGATCATGGGATTTATTATGAGGTAGTATTTTAATGATCTTAGTCCAGATCGTTGCTTTAATATCGGGTTATATAAGTATTGATCATTTTATTACTTGCGGTTTACCATGTTAACTTACACAATGAATGTAGGCTTTAACCCTTTCACTTGTTTGGCAATAGAGGACTTTTAAAATGAGGCGTCCCAAAGTTGTTGTCTATACAAAGATTAAGATTGTATTAACTGTTGTTTAATGTAAAGCAAGAAGCCCCCCCCCCCCCCCCCCTCCCACTCCAAAAAAATCATAAAACACGAAAATGTGAAAGAAAATCGCCTCTGCTTCTTTGAGAGTCAGCCCCAGAGGTGTGCGGCAAGGCACGCGATTTGTATTTCGATTGAAACGTACAGCATGACTGTGGCCCGGGGCACTGTTGGCGCTTTCACTTCAATTTGCTAGTTATAACGTCACCGATAGCAGCTTCTTGAAAGTCTTGTTGATACCTCACCACCCCATCTTAAATTCTCCAAAGTCACCGGCGTTGCCAATGGGGAGAGAGGGTAAGGGGACAGTTGCCACCCATTAAATGCATGATCGTTCCTTGCCTATTCGTGTCGAACCCTTACGCCGCCACCCCCTCCCTTTACCCTGTAAATGAATAAATACATTAATTCATAAATACATAAATGAGTAACGAATAAGTAAATGCTCTACTCTGAAGTAAATAAGTAAATGAATAAACAAATTAATTAATAGAAAAGCATAGAGATACAATTAATACGAAAGCCAAATTGAATAGAACAAACGAAACTAATTTTTAAAAAGCACCACGCTTATTTGAGCTAATATTGATCTTATCATTAATAACTTTGCC